>LQRL01015415.1:9274-19843 GCA_001703475.1 Hydroides elegans | reverse complement strand
TTTTCTTCGCCTTGCTGAAACCACTGAGAGGAATCCCTGGCCCCTAATTGGCTCATTTACAGGGTGTGTCACTTATACTGCACACGTCATTGACGTCATCGATCAAGGCTCGCTTTATAAAAGCACTGTGACACATAATCGATACTAGTCGTGTCCAGTACCTCACTTCGCTTTGAAGCCAATTATTGTAACTGTATGTTTTAATGAAATATGACATCTATATTGTGACTCAATTATTTGATAAACCTATAACAAAGTAGCTATGTATATTCTGCCTTTATATTGACCTTCAGCTAGATTATATCAAATATTGAACATTAAATGGGATCTTATTCCATTAGTTATGGAAAAATTATGAAACATAATATTCAAATAAGGCAAAGAAAAAGATTGCAGATAATTGTGCTTTTTTAGAAGCGCACTATCTATCTAGTTTTATTTGCTTTTATTTGCTTAGCTGTCACACACGGTGCCACCACTTATTCATATCAATCGATTTTGAGAGGAGAGGCGAGTATATACTTGAAGAAAAAATATCTAAATCTAAATACAAATGAAATAATAAATATTTTTATAAGTGATAACTTAGTACCTTAAAACCTGTTCCGGACATCGAGCCAGCCGCTTCATAAAACTATGGAAAAGTTTATCACCGTGCTTCACTTCGGATTTCTCGTAGCCTTCTTTGCCCTTGCCTTTAGATCCACTCTTCTGACTATAATAAACATTTTGAAAATAAATATACAGTTTATTGATACTACAACTGCAAATAACAAATGACACATAATCTGTGTGATACATATATATGTATAATAATGCGACAAGAATCAGAAAAAAATGATGGTCAAATCATAATTATATTGAATATTATCTAATTATATATTATCTAAATGTTATTAATCCGAAACGAATTAATGTCAATAATGTTAAATAAGGAGTGTTTAAAATGGTCAAGACAGGAGAATTTATAGTTTTATAAATAGACGTATGCATTTTAATAGCAAAAATCGAAGACTTGCCTTTCTTCCAATAGAATTTCAAAAGCTGCGCCATCCGTTTTCGCATATTCGCGCAACAACTTTTGTTCGTGTTTAAGACTCTTCTCTTCAATACCGGAAGGTTCATCAAATACATTCAAGTAATAAGATCGCAATATTTCACAACCACGACTTTCGACCGTGCATTTGTAAGAATGGACCATATCCGTATTATCATTACTCGTTGGTACATTTGTGTGTCCAGTCTTGATATCCAAGTAATTGATTACAGACGTTGATTGTAAATCAACATGTTCCAATTGTTTCGATAATTCGCTTTCATCGGACGAAATATCACATGTTGTACCTTCACCATTGTCAACTGTTTCGTTCCCAGACAGCAATGATTGAATATCATTATCCAGCTTGTCTAAGGAACAACTGCTTATTTGATTATCATCCAGCAAACTTGATTTGGATCCATTCTTATTCTCATGGGTAACATGGTTTTCAATCTCATTTGAAAATGCATTCGTTTCAATATCTGAAGTTAATTGTGTCTCCGTTTGAGCTGTTTCCAATGTCCCATTTTCATTTTGCGGTTTGAAATCAAAGTCGTTGCCTTCATCACCCCAGTCATCAGCTCCTTGGCCCCAATCCGTTACCTGTTCTTTTCCTGAAAAAAAAGTAAAACTTAAAAATTGATTCATAAAACCTCTTCAGCGCTCTTCAATTTTACTACAGCCTACGGCTTTAGCAGGTTCCCGTATGTGATTGACATTTAAACCTAGTCTGAACTGGACTAATAAATTGGCCAAGATGTATCACTTGATGCGGCTACATTGATTAACCATATATTTTACTTCATTTTATACTACATTTTAAAATAATACATTGTCGATGTAATCTTAAATTCAACTGTAAAAATAGCTTACATAAATTTAAAGTTTACCTTGTTTTGGTTATATAGATTGATACAAAAAAAGGCAAGGTGATAAAACAAATATCTAAATACCTGATGATTTACTGCCATCACCCATGGAACCCCAATCATTTGCATCCACTCCCCAATCATCTACATTCTCGCTTTCCTTCGTTTTTGTTGCCACTGGCTGATGATAAGAGGTGTCTGTTACTTGACACCTAAGCACAGTCCAGCTTAAATGGATTGTAACAACAAAATAAATTATTGACCGTCAAGTAGGCTTTTAATTGGGTATTATGTGTCATACCTTGCTATTTTAATGACAAGTCGCTTTTTAATGTTACAAGTAATGGGACATAAAAAGCATCTTACTTTAGTAAAGCGTTTAATCTAATCGACGCGCTACACTCGCTGATTTCCACACATAATTTAGTTTTAAAAAACGCTTGGGGTCAAATATGTCAATATACTTATAATATCATATGCCCTGTGGTGTAGTTTTGAATCTTACGAACTACACAAAACTGCAAATTACCCGAATGAGCATCACTATCAGATATAATTACCTGGTACTCTTGTTCCAGCACGTTTTGCTGGTACAAGCAATCACATATAGAGTTCGGTGCTGATCAGAATCATCTATTGGACAATAAATCTGGCAGACCAAAGTCTGAATGCGATCGCATTCTTGACACGAATAGTTGCCTGTTATAGCTTTTGTGTCGACCCAGTCCTAAATAATAATTATAAAAAATGTCATCATTATTAAAAGGGATATTATGCAAATCTAAAGTTTATAGACATTATTTTCAATTATAGACAATTGTTAAACCACTTATTTAATTCATTGATTCTGTACTGTAGTGAATGCCAATTTATCATAACCACATTTTTATCCCGATGATATAAAAACAAAGTTATAAACGTCTTTTCAGCAAAAATATAGTCGTCAATGACCTAGGCTACTTAAAGTTTAACAACAGAAAATGTAAAACAGGAATTTGTGTGTCGTCAAGCGGCTCAACCGGACCACATATCACATATCATGTACGATATTTAGCTGCCCATGTCGATTTTTTTATCATTTAGGATTATTCATAAACTCGAGAAATGTTATATGAATGGTCCACAAGACTGACAACTCCAAGGAACCTGTCGGTCCGGTCGTATTTTTGTCGGCTCGATACCGAAGAATTGCGTTTTGTTATAATATAAAATCATAATAACTTACAGGTGAACCTCCAACTTTGTTGACAATAAAAGCCGCATGGCGATTGCTTATTTCTTCGTCCAATACTCCAAGAAGTATTTGCTCGTCAGTAGTGGGATATGCCATAGCTGAGTTAAATCCTAAACCTGAAATATAGATTAATTCATAAACTTAACAAGGAACTGAACATATCATGAATCAGAAATGTGATGATAAGTCACAATAAAAAAGCATTTATGAAGCATGAGAATATTGAAAATCCATCTGAGAAATGATTTTTTTAACATTTCGCCATTTCCATTAAATTTGCCTTGTATATAAGAAAATCTATGGATTTCTAAGTGTATTTATTCATTCAATTTTGATCGCATCACCCTCATTTTTTGATAAATGCATCTTCAAATGCCCCTTATTATGGGCTCTACTCAGTATAGCGATCAAATTATTTTTTACACCATGGCGGACTTTTTCATTACCACAAATTATTCGTATTTATTTGGAAATTCCGTTGATTTTTAAGTCGTTAACTTACGACGAATAGTATGAACTTTTTCGCTTTACAGCTTCGTCCTTTAGCACATTTAATTCAATTATACTTGTCTTTATAACACCGTGGTATCCATATTCACAAGTTTCACAGATAGGTTCACAATTAAATCACTTTTCATTCAATTTCTCCATTCCTTTCTATCCTGGGCTAGTATCATCGCACTTTGTATTTCTATACACTTTTTTTTCGCAGCTGTTTCTGTATCAATTTGAGCAGAGTTAGTCTCTGGCTGCCAACGGTTTTTTTTTCTCAAACCCTCATAGAAGCTTTTTGGCCGGCTTTGAATCTCGTAGTCTGCATATATGGCCAAACACTCTGGGGCGTCTAGTTGCGATAGTCGTTGACCACGGTTCTTGACCAGCTTTTTCGTAGAGCTGCTCGTTTGTAATCAAGTTGTTAGTAGGGTCCCAACGGATGTTTAGGACTTGTCTCTGGAACGCGTCGATTTTTCTCTCTAGCGTATTTGTATATATAACTGTGAATTTTGGACTCTTACATAAACTTGTACACTTTATGGTAAATTCGCAATGGCAATGTGAGCGATAATGCAAGATTAGTACTATTTAGCATGGGTTTAAAACTATTTGTTTTGTATAATCAAAGTAACTCAAATAACTGAATTGCTTTAAGTATTTTGAATGAAAGCAAGTCAAATATTCAATGTACTTACTTAAAAAAATAAAAGTGCCAGATTTGTTTGCATTCGATAAGCACCGAAATAATTCGTTCGATTGTTTGTCTGGTGTCCAAACAAGACATTATTTGCAAGTACTAATTTGACTGCGTTTTAAACAAAATGTGAATTTCTATTACTTTTTAATGACCAAAATATGAGCAAGTCGATTGATAAAATAAATATTTAATTTATAGAATCTGTTCATCACTTCATTTCTTTAAACAACAATGAGCCAACACAATTGATTTTAATTGTGACGTCATAAATAAACAATCGAGTAATTAAACATAAATAAGCAATTGAGTCATTAAACAATGCTCCCACAAATCGTCTTGACGACACATATAAAGTTATATTGAAAGAAATCATTGTGATTAAAAAGAAAAGAAAAGCTAACATGGGCAATTGTCTCTGTAAGCAGAGAAAGAAAAATAAGCAACTTGAAGGTAATAGATACATTTGAAATAATTGTTATATATAATAAGAACACTGTTAGTGAAAAGACAAATATTTAAGTTCGTAAATGAAAATCATTCATCATGTACACCAGCATGTACATCAGTGATTTTCCATTTATGTACTGATTTGTTTGATTATAATAATTGTTTAATGCCTTGGAACAAAACAAAATTGCTCATATTGATACAATATAAGGTTTAAAATTTATTTTTGAAACCGCGGGCTTTCGTCCTAGCTGCCCAAATCGAGGGATTTTTGCCATATGGGGCTTTTTGCCCGCGGACCACACAAAGTATGTTCCTGTTACAGAAGAAAACAAATATAACAAGAAAAAAATATGATAACATAAATATTCAATATACAATCGACATTTGCTAACCTAGTTGATTACCCAAACATATTCATAATGGTTGAAAGAAATATATATTAAATGAAAAGTTTAATAGCGATATAAAATTTGAAATAAAGGCATAATTTATTTTAAAGATTTATACTTTATATGGATACAAAAATTGTATTAACAGTGAGTTGTGTGTATTGCACGACATAAACAGTTGCACCAGTTATTAAAACAGGGGTTCGGTCCAAACGACTCAGGTAGGGACTTTGAGTCATAATATTACAAAAATAGTTTCCCTCACAATAAATCACTTTTTATTCAAATAATAAAAATATTTTGACAAATATTTCTTTTTATATCTGGATAAGGAAAGAAAGTTATAGCGTGAATAATATGCTTTGTCATTAACAATGGTATATTCTCAAAATAAATCGAACAGCTGATTTCTTAAGGATTGAGAATATCTTGAATTGATCTACTTGGTTGCGTTAGTTAGACAAGATACATTTCTTCCGATAAAATTACTATAACATCTCAATATGAAAGGATTGGATTGTATACACTAGTAGTCTTAAAATCAAGCTCACGTTTTGTCCAGTTTATTTGTGAGTCGTTTAATGAGTGGTCATATTCGGGTAAGTATTATCCTTTGGTATACGAAAGACTCGTTTAGAAGTTTTGGGATTAGAAGGAGTTTAGTGCATTGTGTTCCGTGATAAGTTATGAATAATATTTTGTTCCACGTTATACAAACAAAAGGGTTTGAATTGAGCGTCAAATCGGAATGTTACACTGCTTCAAAGCCCAAACTTCTAAATGTATGTGTGCAGATTGAACAAAGACATGGTCACCTAATACAATGTTTAGTCACAAATATGAAACAAGATATTATATGAACCATATGATTAATGATTAACCATATATAAAATAATCATATTATATAAATTCACAATCTATATAATAAGCGCTATAGCATAAGGAGGATATTGATACAACATATTTAACCACAACCTATAAATTATCTCATTTTAAAAAGTTTAAACTGTATAGCGGGACTAACTTTTCCATCTCGTGATTGACTTTTAAGAGTTAGTCGCGCGAGTGCAGCCATTGATTTAGAGTTAATGTCAAACGCTGAAACATCCTTGTATTTTCATGTGTATTTTTATCGAGTTTGCATGTAAATATTATTTAATTGCGATTAAAACAAATTATATCTCATTATTGTTTTATTTTTGCAGATGAGGATCATCTTTCGAGAGAATTTTATGCTGCATGTGATGATGCAATTTCAATGCAAAGTAAGGAAATCAGTCCAAAATTAATTTTTAAAAAAGTATGATTGTTCTTTAATTGAAATTTATGATATTTTATCAATATGCACACAGTAAAACTCAACAAATTTAGCAGTTTTGTATATACAGAGAAATGTTCTTTATTGTTGCGGCAAGCATTTGATACATTGCAAAACAATGTCGTAAAATTGACATAACATTTTTTTGCAATATCTATAAGGATGTAACTTCTTGAGTTTATACACTGATAAACTGTTGATTTAATATAACTAAACATTATACTTAATTGTTTGCCTTATAAATGTAAATAATTAGGTATATGATACGATTTTTAATGTGAAATAACTGATTGTATTGATTTAATTATTTTCATTTTAAAGTTGTATACGTCTATTCTGAATATGATTTTATTAACATGTGCATCGAAAGTACCGGAATGAGGCAAGTGCCTCTGAAGTTACATATTTGTGCTATTCTAATCTTTATACATATGCATTTGTCACGTCCTCGTTCATTTCGATTTATTTAAAAAATCACGAAAAGGATTATTCAATATTTTACGAGTGGAAATTCTTACAAGTTGACCGGAACCGGATGTTCCTTTATCCAAAAAAAAAAAACAATTGCAGTTTTTTCATAGCCTAGCATACCCAGTAAACACAAACATGTTTTTACAACGTAAAAATATGATTTTCGAAAACGTATTATTTTGGTGACATGAAAACGCATTTATCACGTTTTTTCTGTATATACCCGATTTTGGTTTTTTGTACGTTTTCCCGTGACGTGTTTTGTTCGTACTTGTAATAAATACCATATTTTTAAACGTTTCTGAAAACCCAATAAAACCATATTAATACCTTTTTTTATACCAAATAAAACAAGCAGTCGTAGACGGCAAAGCCCCCAACCTCCCACCCTCAAATTCTGTTCCGTTCATATCCCTATATGCCTCAATTTCCTTCCATTTTCATATTTCATTGGTTAATTTTTCATTGATTCCTTTTACTATTCATTGAGGCTATAAAAAAACCCTGATTTTTTATGATATGTATATGTCTTTAGTAGAACATCTTATTCTGTATATTAATCACAAACAAAGTTTGTGAGTTGCTGAACAATTTGAATGGTATATCTTCCCATCTATTAATTGATAAAAAATCTATTATAAACTGTCTCGAGTTAACACAAGCTATATGATTTTTGCAACCGTATTGTGACGCAATAATTCTATTTTCAACTTCAACAATTGAATAATTGCGTCACAAGCAAAATGTTCCTAGTAATTGTTGCGAAACATAATTGTTACACATTGATTGTCTGCGTCATATTTCCTAAAAAAAAAGTTGAAAATTTCGAACTTTAAAACAGATTTCCAGACCTATCATTCATAGGATCAAAATATAAATGGGTCGGGCATCTACCTTACAACTTTTCACATATTCCTTCCCACTGATGTTTATAGCTACATATTACTGTTTTTGTGCTAGGGCGTGACGAAACTTTTTTTGGTCACTTTTTGGGTCCAAACAATCAACCCGTTTTAATAGCCCCCTCCGGGCCCCTAGGCCCCGGTTGGGGGCTAAAAACCTTATTTGTATTGATAGAATCACATTTCTCGTGTCTTGTCTATGTATCATTAGTTACAGTATATATGTAAGCATCATACATTGAAAACTTCGAAAGTGTTTTTATTCTATGAGTAAATACTCCTAGAATATTATCATCTTTAATACGTAACTCGACACACGCGTATGGTTATATACATATATACGTTGATAGTAAAATTGAATAACATTTTAATAATTTCTTCAATATCTCTATATCTTTTTTATCATCAACATTTTTCGCAATTCATCGTTAATCATAATAATAATTTATATTTACCTTAATCCGTTTTCCGCATTTTAATAAATATCATGAACATATTACTAATAATTCATTGAGTGATGCTATTGCCTATGGAAAATGATAACCATTCGTTAACCAATGATGTTCGATGGCTAAAAGATATGTTCAAAAAGATCTCCGCCTAGTTATGGTTCACATTTATCAAAATTAATAAAATATCTTATCCGTATTTTAAAACTCTTCAATACTCATATATATTGTGTACATTCATGTCCTCTTTATTTTGTTCTTGTCAATCCAAACTGAGTGAAAATGCTATTTGTGATGACGTCTACATATAAGCATATACGTCATAACATTAAGCCCAGAAAAAAACGTTTTATTTGTAATAAAATAACGTGTTTTTCTCGTTTTGCGAAAACGTGTTTTTCTCGTTTTCAGAAAACGTATTTTTCACGTTTCATTGCAACATTAAAAAACCCTAAAATAAAAACGTGTTTTTCAGATAATAACAACCTATCAGAATAAGTTTTAGAAAAGAACTTATCGGACTACTTAAACGTGAGAAAAACCATAAAAGCTAGTTTTTATCCATTTCACCAAAAATCACCAAAAGAAAAGGTACAAAAGACGTTTTCTGTTTACTGGGTACAATCAGTAGCACTTATTTCGATCAATCCGTGAAAAGCAATGTGTAAAAAGTAAAGTAGATGTGCGATTTTTAGATGATTAATTATTCGTATTGAATAACATTTTTAAATGACTACCTTTTTAGGAATATGTGACAAAATAATTATGAAGTAACAGTTATATGTAGCAATAATATCAAGGAACTGTATATAACGTCAAGGCCTTTTGATATGTTAGCATTTGTCATTTTTGTAATGATTTGTAGAACGTTATTTTAATTATTTGCATCATTGTATTGTTTTTCTTATATTCACATTTATGTAATAGACCCATTATAACGTGACACGTGCTATTTTATGCACATATCTAAGAATTAAATATTTAAATCACATTGTTGCTTGGAAACTTGCTGTTTTTTTTGAAACAATTAATATGAAATACAACAACCAACGCCTGTTTGGGAAATATACCATGAACAATGAAATGATTATTCAATGCAATAGAGCTATATGAAATTCATTAATATGCTGCTAAGGAATTTTTATGATATAACTACTCAAATGTAAGTTGGATTTATGTTACATGTTTCACAATAAATATACGCATCAAAACGAGAATCTAAGGGCCAGGTTGGACAATTAATACATTTCTTGGTCTAACAACTTCTAAAGCGATTATATCCATTTATTTGTGTGGGCTGAAATTGGTAAAAGGTGACAGGGTTAATAACATATATTTTTTAATAAATGATAATTCGGCGTCATAGATTTTATGATTAGATCTTGAAATTTTGGAAAATAAAATAAAATGCAATTGGTTGTAATGCAAAAAATTACTGATTATTGACTCATTTGTTTGTAGATTAGGGTTCTATAATATAGAATTTTATTGTTTTTTTTATAAAAGATAAACATCGAACTCAGATTACATAACAAGTAAAATGTGTCTTTATATTGATACGAAAACATACCTGTTAAATTCATAAAAAAAAACACTTAACAATCAAGTTGAATATATAACGTGTGTGAATATATGAAATGGAGTGAGCACACCAGCTTAAAAATGTATATTTTGTTTGATTTTTATTTTGTGTAGAACATCTACAAATAGCACTTAACCCATCTTCATTTTATGGGCTAAATTGAAAGAGAAATGGAGAGAAAAAAAAGAAATATGTAAAACCATTCGATTCATTATAGTAAAAGCGAAGGGCCGGGAGAAATATAAGGAACTGGCATCGAAAACATGGCTTGAGACGTTACTTTCTGTTTCTGTCATGGTAATTTTGTATTGAATTATTTTATTCGCAACAAATAAATTCATGATCAATTTGTAAATTTATTGACCGAAATATGCAATATGATATTTCCGTTTATTTGATGCATTAAGATTTAATAATATTTTCATATTTTTAGGCACTCAGGAAGTGGCATACGTTGCCTGCATTGATATAATTGCACCGATTACACGTCCTTTTCGCAGTAAGTACCTTAATATTACAGATTGATTGTAACAAAATTTTGGTAGTCTTTATATGATAACCGGTTATTCAAAATGCAACTGTAACTTGTAACTGCCCGAGAAACAACTTCTGAACCATAGTATCAGTGTTTATCTATGAACCCGGATTTCTAGTATGAATCGATTATATGTCTC
>LQRL01015382.1:0-13716 GCA_001703475.1 Hydroides elegans | reverse complement strand
AAGTGGGGGGGGGGGGGGGGAGGGGCAGAGGGGTTGAAGTATTTTTCCAATATCAGTCATAAAAATATAACAATTTGCCAATGTGTAGTGTCGGTTATACAAATCTTCGGACGACCGGACCTTCGGACATCCGGACCTTCGGACATCCGGACCTTCGGACGTATGACATGGAACCGTATAAGCAACATCGAGACTTAATGATCAAACCATGAGACATATTTTAGCTTGCTCTAAATAAATGTATGTTGAATACCCCTTGCTCTACATCGAAAGGTATATTTTCCGGACTGAACACTGTCATGGAGAATGGCGCACAGTTTATCCCATCCGGCGGAGTTGGCAATAGAACACAAAGCGCTGTAAGTCTATTTATCTTTGGTATATACATATATATAAACAAAACCTGCATAATATATATCTAACTATTTCTATAGAGATTAATTCAAACTTTAAAATATATTTTTCTTTGCTTTTATGCAACATTTAAAATAGCAAACCAAAAATATATATTTTGGTAAATATTCGAAATGAAGCAGAACTGGATGAAATGTGAGTGGATTCAATTTCTAAATTATGTTTTTTATGCCGTCGCCAAAACAGGTAGTGGATTCTTATAAGAAGACACAGGACTCCGTCGCCGCGATCGCGGATGGCTACGCGAATATTCTTCAAGAAAACGAAACCGAAACCGTGAGCACACCCACACTAACTATGAGCATCGAGAAGTCGGCCAACCGCAACGGGTCGATGCGAGTCGGTGGGGCGTCTGTTGCCATTGACGATGGGGCTCTGGAGGACGGCTGTCATGCGTATAAGGTGATCGTATTAATTTGTATTAATTGTATGTGGATATATAAGGAATGCAGCAATGTAATTTGTTCTAATTTAGATAATACTTTTAACTAATTTTAGTTAATAGTTTTTTTACACGTACCATTAAGGTGAAACTGCTTTAAGGTGCTGCAAACAATTTTATAAAGTAATTACACCAATAACAATTCACCATACACCAGAGTCATAAGATGTTTTGGAAGGTCTTCAACATTTTTTTTCCCCTTAATATATGTTTTAATGTAGAGTTGACATTTCTGCATCTTACAGAATGTTTTATCGCGTGGCAACCCTTTCGGCTATGGCTCAGGAGCCTCCGATGTCAATTCAGGAGTGCTGACTCTGGAAATAGAGTCATGTGACCAACAGGACAACGGCCGAAAACGTCGAAGCGCACCACTGACAGGTAAAACATTTTTGTTTAACGCGTGTTTTCGTGATTTTTTTCCATTAGTTCATTGTTGTCAACGCTATCGTATCAAATTCGTTTAAAAGATGAAAACATACATAGAAACGTATGTCACTGATATTTATCATTTGATCCATTTTCTAGACGTTTCCTATGACGTGACTATACCGACTGCGGGCGTGTCCATATACGATGTATTGTATGAGATGGATGATCCAGTTGATATAGTGATGCAACACCTAACATTGACCTCTAACGACACCAACGTAATAATAGCTCTGTATCCGACATCCGGACTTATATTAAATGCGTTTATTGGCTTCAATGAACCGCCTACTTCAGAAGTATATTCCGAGCAATATGTGGTAAGTTGGTTTAACATGGATTATGATCAATCGTTATGCTCGCTAAAATAGTTTATATAACACAAAGTAAATTGTCATGGTATAGTTTGTAATCATGAATATGAATTACATGTCACATTATTACTGTCTCACTTATTGTCCCATAAGTGTGTCTTATAAATTTTACTATTTTGTCATTTTTCCAGATTCCGCAAGAGAACCTGACACGGCCTGAGGGAGCACCGGAAGATGAATTTAACGAACTGCAGCGTACGATCTATATAACACGAGACAATATTACACTTAACAACGTCACCACTGTTTACCTTGGAGTACAAATAAATGGTTAGTTTCACGAAGCAAGTTCATTCCAACCCAAAATGCATATGTATTTTTTTCAGACAAACTATTTGATATATTTGATATTTTTTAACAGATATTTATTGATATGATGTCCCGTTAACAGTTAGGTTTTTTGCGCATATTTATCAATATGCTCTGATATCATTTCTCAACCCCAAGTAAACATTTAATAGAGAACGTTAGGCATACCACATCATATCATCATATTACATCTGAACGATTAACCTGTCATTATATAGGTTGTGAGAACGGGCTCCTGAACTGCACAACGCCGGGTGAGCTGCTTTATCGCTACACGATGACGGAGAATCAATGCCGCCAGTGGGACGATGATGCGGAGGAGTGGACGTCGGGACAGTGTGAGGTAATCTTAAATGGGGGTAAACTGATTTGTGATGATATAATTAGGTGTATTCTGCTAAACATGTCTCTTTACGAATTTTAAATTAATAATCATGTTGCGTGTATGCAAAAAAAACTAGGTGAATACAGCGATTAGAATAATAAGTACTAAATCCCATGTTAGTCCTTCTGTTATTATCCGATTCAAAAATGACATGATAGGATACGTTGCATTTTCACTGATGCGAATCCAATTATCCATTTTAATCTTCAGCTACTGCCAGGGACTACTGTTCGCGCAGTGAAGTTCCGGTCGAACCTCCTTGGCAGCATAGGCGCGGGTGCATTTGAGGGACCGAATACTATTGACTTCGGTACTGTCTTCGATAACGTCGACCAGAAACTCATCGAGGTATGGTCATGGTGTTCTCGTTTTCCAATATGGGTTTCAAGGTATGTAGAGTATATTATATGCAATAACGTTAGTAGGTTGAATTTAGTTTTAAAATTGACTTGTATTGTTGCCATTTTTATGTTAGAAGTAATATGTGAATGGCTAGATAATATTTTAATAAACTGTTTGTCTTCAGAACGCGGCCGTAGTTGGCACTGTGATCGGTGTGCTTCTTCTATTCATACCACTCTGTATCATCTGCCGCCACTTCGACAAGAAAGATAAGCTCAGGGTAATGCCATAACAATCATCAAAAAAATGCTGAGAATAAAATTCTATCTTTAAAACGATATTTTCGCAGTTCCGTTTTAACATAGTAAACAACTAAAATTAAAGTTGTAAAGCAATTTGAGCTACAGAAGGAAAAAGGGGTAAAAAGAATTCCCAAAAAATAGTATAATGATAAAGAATAACATATGGTTTGAATCTTTAAAAGTGTTCTAGATACGAGGCTATTATATGTGCTAATTGATTTTTTAATGTTTATGCATGTTATTATCCAGTGGAGCGTGTTGGCTTTGGCGGACAATGACCCCGAGGACGAGCACGCGTACGAAGTGCACGTGTACACGGGATTGAGTGGTCACGCGGGAACAGAGTCACGTGTCAGTCTTATTGTGGCTGGGTCGGAGAGCGACTCGGGCGTGCGAAGGATGCAGGATGGATGCAGAAAGGTAAATTGTAATATTTATCATCAATGGTGCCTTTATGCAATCAAATTGATAATTTATGTGTGTTCCGTTTTTAATTTCTAAAAAAAAACATTGTTATTTAACAACATTATTTAACGCAGTCAGTGAATATTCAAAATCAGTGAACAACAATCGAAACCTTTACTTTTATATATATGTTGAATTTCAAACAAACCCACTTTTTTCTTACATTTTTATTTTCGTTATTAGAACTTCTCGCAAGGCGACGTAAACTCGTTCCTTATGACGACCCCCGACTCACTTGGTACACCCGTGACACTCAAAGTGTGGCACGACAACAGCGGCGAGGGTCGCAAGGCCGGGTGGTACCTCGGAAAAATAGTCATCGTCGACGTCAATACTGGAAAATGGTTCGTTTTATTAACAACTATCTAGTGCATATTTATTATTTTGTATATAAAACAAATAGAAATAATTAAAAATCGAAATCAAAAGGTGCTATAATTATATATTGAAATTTATATTTTCACCTTTCATCATGCAAAAACATATGTACCTAATCAACAAGCGTACAATTGAAGTCTACATAATGTGTTGCTATAACAAATGCGTTGTGTGTTACGTATTTGGCACTTTTTGTCGCTTTAGAAAGGCCATTAATGGAAATGGTCTAAAAAGCATTGCATTTAGTAACATACAAGTGTATTTTCCTCGATGACCTTAGGTACCTATTCCTCTGCGACGACTGGCTTTCGGAGGACGAGGGCGACGGCTCCACGGAGCGAGTGCTGCGTCTCTCCTCCACCGATGAGGTCGGCAGTGGCAACTCGTTGCTAGGGGGAAATATCAAGAGGTCGCTCTTTGATGATCACATATGGCTTTCTGTTGGATATCGAAAAACAAGGTAGTGTTGTTTAGAAAAACATGGCGCTGAAATATGATTGATATGCTGCAAAATTCATAAATACATAACGAATAGGAAACGTTGCATTAACGTTGGTCAAACCAAATGACGCACATGTTATAAAACGTTTCTGTCTAACATGAAAAACAAACAAGAACTCCTTATTCACCACCCTTTACAGGGTCAGCTCAATATTATATGTTTACCCCCGAAAACCTAACATTAAATTCATACCTTTTCTACCCCCATCCAGATCACCGTTCAGCCGCGTACAACGCCTCTGCTGCTGCCTCTGCATACTCTACCTGACCATGATCGCAAATGCCATGTGGTTCCGCGGCGACGACGAAGAAACGGATAACAACCAATCCGGTCTCGTCATCGGCCCCATCTCACTTACCGTGCGTCAACTCTACGTCAGTGTCATGAGCAGTGCGCTCGTTGTTCCGCCCGTGCTCCTTGTGACGTTTCTTTTCGCGAAGTCACGGCAACGCGATACCAGGACAAAGGTTGCTAATAGTTACGCGATGCAGGGTGCGATGGAGCGGGAGCGGCAAGGAAGGAAGAAGCTGCCGTTTTGGTGTGTGTATGTGGCTTATGCGGTGATTGCGGTTGCTGTGGCGGCGTCTGCGTTTTTCACTATTTTGTATGCGTTCGAGTGGGGCAAGGAGAAATCGGAGAAGTGGCTGGTGACGTTCGTACTGTGTTTCCTCGAATCGGTCATCTTTATCCAGCCGATCAAGGTAAGCTACAATCTTATCCAATCGTCATTTAAAATTGTTCCATCTAATTATATTCTAAGATTCAACCACTATAATGCGTTGTTTTTTACATAAACTAACCATTAACTTACAATTCTCTCTTTGAACAATTAACCATGGGCACTACGAACAAAGGAATTCACGGTCCAAACAATATACAAGTAGAAAGTTTATTGGCGCATACCATTAAGTTTATGTACATTTGGTAATCAGGTTGTGATGATCGCGGTTCTCATCTCGTTCCTCTTCAAAAAAGACACAGACATGTCCGCCTACGAACAAGATCTCGGCAAGATGGAGGAACGGACCGACGATCTCAAGGTCGCTGATCCAGGTTGGGGAACAAATCAAATTTTTACAATACATACATTTTGTAATTATTGCTTAATTAAGATATTCAATATGTATAACTTTTAGTCAAAGACAATGATTAAGAAAATGACGAAACTAAACATTTGACTATTTTTAGAAGCGGGCCATTGTCCCAAACCTACGTTCCGTATTGCAATGATTCTTAACTTAACAACCTCATCTATTATAATTACTAATTATAATTGGTTGAAAATACAGACCTGCTAGCCGATGCGTCTTCGGTGCTGACAGCGGAGGAGATCGAAGCGACCCGGAAAAAGGTGGAAATCGACCGCAAGTTCAAGGCTATGGTGCGCGAGGTCGCCTGGCAACTGTTGCTACTGGCCTTGATGTGCTGGGTTGTCGTTGGCAACCAGAACCCGGATGTGTACTATCAGAATCAGCATGTCAAGGATGTGTTCCTCAATAACTTTCCTATTGTGAGTTAACCAAGCTAAATATAATTAATGCAAATTGTTATTGAATATTTTCATTTGCTTAATCGTAATGCATTACATACAACTCCAATTTGACAAATTTTGATAAACAAAATACTCACGAAATTTCCGTTCTCCTAGCTGGGCCACAAATCCGATATATTCAACTGGCTCCAATCAACGGTCATTCCAAACCTATATCATACGGATGACTACAATGGAGATATTCTTGACGATTACAGCGAGAAGTTTATCAATGATGCCCATGCGATGAGACTCGGCCCGCCACGTCTTAGGCTGCTTAGGGTGACACCCGGTAGGTAGTTTTAAGATCCATTGTGTATATTCAAACAGAGCTTAATTCAATGCAGATCTTAATGAAATTTTAATAACTGGATAAATTTGTTTGCACCAAACAATATTGTGAGTAACAGTAAATTGAGTTCGATCAACTGGTTAGAATACAGTAAACGCGCTTTATAACTTTGCATCGTGCGGGCGTGCGGGCGTGCGCACGATAGGATTTTAGCGTGGACAAAATTCGATTTAAGCGTGGAGTGATTTGAGCGTGCGGGCGTGCGGGCGTGCGGGCGTGCAGGCGTGCGGGCGTGCGAGCGTGCGGGCGTGGATAAACAAACATTATCATGTCGAATGCTATATTATATTTGATAAATAATTGTATAACAAATATACTAAACACCTAGTTATTCGGTCGGCTCCATGTACCTTATCATGAAGACTGCTTTAAGTGTTTCTGAAGTTAAAAAAAAAAACAATTAAATGTGAATATTTACTTATACATGTAAAGGTTTATTTTAAATTCCTTTAACAGATCAAATTTATGATGGAAAGATCGATTTTTATGTTTTAACAGTGTTATTCAATATTGGGGTTGTTGCCATTATTATGAGAATATAACCCATTAACTATTTATCATTTGCACAAAATGATTTTTCATTTACTAGAGTAAAGGTTACTTTTTATATTTTAACACCTATCATTTAATTATAACAAGGGGTTATTTGATGTACATATTCTCTTTAACGAATTTGTATACATAAAATGATGCTTCGATATTATATAATTAAATGCTTGGAGATCAATTTAATCTTAATATGGGAATAAAAATATGTGGTAAAGGTATTGGTTTGGTAGTTGCTCAAGTGATAATGGTGGCATATAGCAGAGTGTTGAATGGTTATGCCTTGCATCCTTTATATACACACAAATAAGCGTGCGGGCGTGCGAGCGTGCGGGCGTGCAGGCGTGCGGGCGTGCGGGCGTGCGAGCGTGGACAAAAATGAATTTAAGCGTGGAGTAATAAGCGTGCGGGCGTGGAGTATTAAGCGTGCGGGCGTGGAGTGGCAAAGTTATAAAGCGCGTTTACTGTAGGTGTACATCACGTGTCATTTCATTATATTTAATCTTCTGTGTATTTACACATTACGAAGAATCACGTGAATGAAATTTAATTTTGCTTCATTGTGTTTAAATCTGTATTGCGATTACAGGAAAGTGTCGAATTCCACCTCAGTTGAGGATACAAGTGGATCAATGCGCTGTGAGCTACAGTTGGGAGACCGAAGACACGAAGGATTATCTGCCGGGATGGCATGCTCATAACTCGAGCCATGGCTATCCCGAGGACTTAACAGAGGCTTTTGTGCATAAAACACAGGAGGAAATGAAAGGTATGATACAGTAATGTTAATAAGAGCTAAACCTATTTGTTGTTTTTTTTTCAAAAAGGAGTTGATCTTGTTTTATTGACCAGGATCCATATTATTTGCTTCACTGGAAAAATACAATGGAAAAGGGTTGGGAATGTGTAAGTTTAAGGTTAAGGTTCAAGCGCAGAATATTGGTCCAGTACAACCCTACTCCAAATAACTTCAAATATTATCATAATAATTCACTAAGAATTGATATTTAGACTTTTTGCTTTAAAGGCGTGGAATACTGGGCCCAACGCGACGTCTACTCCGGTGGT
The DNA here is from genome assembly GCA_001703475.1 of Hydroides elegans. Taxonomy (NCBI): domain Eukaryota; kingdom Metazoa; phylum Annelida; class Polychaeta; order Sabellida; family Serpulidae; genus Hydroides; species Hydroides elegans. The sequence continues at coordinate 5,877 of LQRL01015382.1, read as the reverse complement.
GGCTACGTAGCTAATTTGGGCAACGACCAACAGGGGGCACATGACCTCGTGACCAGTTTGATCAGCACTGATTGGCTGAACCGAGATGCGCGCGCACTCATGGTCGAGTTCAACGTGCTCAACGCGAATACTAATTTGTTCAATTATGTCATCATTTGTGTGGAATTTCTGTCGAATGGTGGGATCTTGCTGTCAAATGATATCGATACTATAGTTTTATATAGGTAAGGTTTCATATTATCGTTTTTGCATGATCTTTTAAGGACCTCATTATCCCTTCAACGCAATATGCGAATGTATGGTGAAACTAATAACTTAAAGGTACAAAGGTACAATCATATATACAGGCATTTTTTTATTCCATCATTAATTTCAACATTCGTAAAATATGATTGGATGTTTTTCTTCTTTTTACAGATATATTGGCGCAGGAGGGCTTCTTGCACTTATGTCAGAAATAATACTGGGACTCTTCTTTATTGCCATTACAGTCAAAGAAGTAATTTCGATAGTAAAACTACGGAGACGGTAAGATTATGTCATAGATAAATTTCATGAAGGTTACAGGTCTTTGAAGTGTCTTTAAAAGTGGTTTTTGGGCCGTTAATAATAATTCATATATGGCATTATGATAACAGCTTTTCCTCACAATTTCTTCGCGACATGTATTTCTGACGTCCTCGATTTACCATTATGGGTTATACATACATAACCCTATGTTACTTCGCTGTTGGATGTAAAATCATTATAAAAGATTCAATTGGAATTTTGTAATTCGTTCTTCCATCCTTTTAATAATATACGATGTAAAATGCAATTAAGATTTCCAGAAGCTTTAACAATCCAGCTCATAACAATTTACAGGTACTTTCTTGATATCTGGAATATCGTGCGTTGGCTGACCATTTTGCTTTTCTTCACATCCGTCGGCGTGTACGCCTGGCGTTCTGTGCTCACTGCCAGCACTGTAGAGGAAATGATGAACAACAGGGGTGAGTGATGGATGGCATAGACAGGCATAGATGAACTTATAAGTTTACTGGGTTCACGTTATTTTCTATTGTAACACTTACAGATACACTTATTTTTGATATGATTATGTTTGATTATTGAGTTTAGCTGTGAATGTCAGTCTTTGAAATATAGAACATTTTTGCCTCTTTACCGTTATCCTCAAACTATAATTGCATACATATTTTTATTTTATCTACTCATCCTATCATTGTAATCTGCCTTGCAGATGACTCAATCAACTTCCAGCAACTAGCCGCCGCCAGCCGCGCCTACGTGCTTATCCTCGGCCTCTCGGCTTTCTTCGTTCAACTCTGTCTCCTCCAACTCCTTCGCTACAACAAGAGCATCTCCGTCCTGGCCGCCGTTCTCCACGCCTCTTTCAGCGACGTCGCCAACATACTCATCTGCCTCACGTTACTACTCATTGCATTCGCCGCCTTCACGACGCTTTATTTCGGTGACGTCATCGCTGGTTACCGATCCATGAGCGTTACTATGGGAACACTGGTTTCTGGGTTCATGGGTGTGTTTGATTTCAATGAGGTCAGAACGGAGAAGGGTGTGCTGGGAGCGGTGATGTTGCTGTTGTATTTGTTCATGATGCTGTATTTTATGTTGAATGTGTTTATATCGATTCTCAATGAGTTTCTCAGTGCAATGCAAAAGGATCCGGAGGCGCTGCCCAAGGATCATGAAGTCATGGAGCATCTTATGGGGCTGCTCACTAGTGTGTTGGGAAAACGAAAGGAGAAGAAAAAGGCAGTGGAAACGCATATTAAGAAACAAAGTAAGTGGTTACGTTGTTTGTTATACCAATTCCTACTATCACGTAGATCTACATGTATATCTAGTCAAATATCTTGAAACAAATACAGACAAATTCGTGAAATTATTAACGTTAAACAGTAGCATAATAACTTCGTTGTTGACAAAGGCATAGAAATTATATTATATTCTTTTTCAGATTACGAAAAGTCTGAACAACTGGCAAATATTCATTCAATCAAACTCAAGACAGGTAAACCACTTAACGTTTACTTGCCACTCAAATAAAACGTTTCGATGAATTGTGTTATTCTTTTGAATGATATTGAATGCAAATTTCAATTAATATTTGTATTTACATTTCGTCGTATTCAGATTCCCTCTTGAACCGCGTTAAAGCGATCGAGAGTCTCACAAGTACGATGCAGCCCGACCCCGTCTCAATCGCTATTGGCAACCTCCTTGGCGACTTCGTTGCTAACCGGAAAGTAATAGAACACCGTGGCAACAGGCCACCTAGCAACATGCAACAATTGGATGTGCGATCATTACAGCACCAAGATAACGTATTTGATAGCATTGGTGGCTCTATGGATGACATTAATAAAAGTTCGGCTAGTTTGGATGAAGATATTGACTTGATAGTTCGGACAGCTATGTTACAAATGGTGAAACAGGAGTTTGTACAACAGCTGCGAATGGCTGCTGGGTTGGACGATGGGCAGGGGGAGGCACCTGATTCTGGAATTGATACGCCAAGATCGTATGCCTCGCCTGCGCAATGGAAAGATGAGACATCATTGTGATGGATTCGGGTTTATTAAAAGAATTTTCTAATGGTCACAGGCTTTCATCTACTCCGTTCCGGGGCAACTCCGTTCCGGGACAGTTTATAACACAACGACGGTTGTACGATGCAGAATGTATATACATATTGAATAATCATTTACCACTATTGATTTTGTTATAAAACGTGCATGTTACTTTAAATTAAATGCCTTAATTGAATGTATAACTTCGGGTTATACTTAAACGCAAGGAAACCATGGTGACGATGGTGTTACAACTTGAACATCAAATAAACATTAATTTGATTGGATACATATCTTTTTTTTTTTTAATATGACATATGTCTATATTTCTTTTTGCATACAACATATCTCGCTTTTAAAGTGATGGCTCATTGAAAATAAATATTCAAATAGTCAAGCATTTTAAGATTTTGAGTATATTATTTTAGATAGTGTAATTTAGGAAGGGCACCCCACGACACATTTTTCAAAAAATTGTTAAATCACCTTCAAACAACGTTAAAAAGACGAAAAACAACAAAATACACCATCACATTAAAACTTTGCAAAAAGGTGTTCATTTTTTCCAAGCCAGCTGAGCTGTTCCTCCTTTTCTAGCCAGCTTGGAGAAGAAAAGGAACACCTTTTGAAATAATTTAACTGTTGAATATAACTAAATTGCCTATTATAAATAGCAAATAACATGTTATAAGACAATTGCAAGAAATTACGATCAATTTGCAATTAATTATTCTCATTAGATATCACAAAATAAATAAATTATCAAAAAAAGGTGTTCCTCAAACTACTAAAATCTCCAAGCTAGAACAAATTTCCTCGAAATCTCCAAGCCAGCAGGGATTTACTGGGGAACAGCTTTTGTGAGGAACAGCTCGTGGGGTACTCTTCATTTAGGCCTATTTTGAGCTATTCAATATTTAAAAATCCGATAGTTATATGCGTCCAATTTGCTCCAATAAATATTGAGCCATTCATAAGCTTATTAACGCCAACCACCAACAACTCATTTAGTAAATGTACAACATGTATGTCATATGTACTAAATACTGAGAGATAAGATACAGTTCGTCGATATACATATGTTATATAAGCCACAATTGGAACACAACGGCAAACATTTGCAACTGCATTTGTATATGTTATCTTATTATCTATACTGCTCAATGAAAACTCAAACATATACCAACATCATTTATAAGAATGATTTTATTAACATTATATGAAAACATTACATCCATTAATCCATGTAGACATAAACAATATACATTTACTCATTCACTCAATGATTACATATGTACATGTATATGTATATATCATGTAAATTAAATATCACATCTTACTCCAAACTTATTTATGCTATAAAACATATTTTTAGTCAATACAAATAAAATGTATATTTGGCTGTTTTTTTTTTTATACTTTCCAATGCTTTATCATTCGTGATCATCAGGTAACCGTTGTCTTAACTCCATCACAAAAACACTATATATTAACCTACTTCAAACGACGTCACTTCACCGCACGACACTGCTTTTTACTGAATGGGAAGCAAAGTGATACATAGCACTTACTCATAATAAACGAGCGTTCATGTATACTCAATTAACATACACAACAACAATGCGGCACGAGTTTTTTGGATTTGCGTTTGCGTTGGTTGTCATTCACAACCACTGCGTCCATTGTGACGTCACTGACATCAGCACGCCCCTGGGCACCTGCTTGAGCGTCACTGGGATCGCCGTCAACGTCAGGGATGCACGTCAGTATGAAAACATCATTATGTTATACACGTTGAAAGTATTAATGTGGTCATCAAGCAATAAGAAAATGTCTTTGATTGTTATGATGATGTTGGTTTGATATATAGATTTTTTGATGATTTAAAATTGTTTTAAAATTCAAATATAAATTAGCTTTTAATTGAATTATTTTAATTGAATAACAAACTTCCTGTTTCATCATTATTTTAAATTAATATATCTTCTACGGAAATATTTTTTAAATTGTACCTGGCTCTACTAAAATTCTGATTTTCTAGATATAAAATGCCGTGATCAACGTTACATCTAATGTACTATGAATTTCGCTAGAAATGGCCTCGAAAAAGCTGCAGAATTTTCAGTATGTTCGCTTGGTGTAGGGAACCCTAGATTCGTCTAGACTAGATTTGATTGACCAGATGTGTCAACCATTAGGCTGACCAAAGAAAGGGCAAGAGTGGGTGGGTTGAACATATTTATGTATTGGTTATATCTTTATCTTATATATATTTTTTCAATTTTATATTTGAACTTTCATTCTCATTATATTCCTCGCCCGAAAATTCCTAGACATTTAAAAAAAAACAGAAATTGCAAACAATTCTAAACATTATAAAACCCTCTCTTTGCCCTATATAGAATTCTACGTGATTGAATGGTTTGTCATAGTGAATAGAAATGCAATAGGTTTGATCGGTCTGTTTATATTTGTGAACTCATTTGTCCGTTAAGGTGCGACTTATTCTAGGTACCGATTCTATTACTTGAATATGTCTCTATTATTCAAAGACAAAAGAACGTGGTCATTCTTCAGAGGCATGTTATTATTTCAAGATGTAAATGGGGAAAAATATAACGAAAATCGTTTTTATTGCATATCTTTTACAATCTTTAATATAATTATTTCATATTTTGTGTATACCCCTACTTTTTCGTTTAAAATTTGCAATACCAAAATTAAATTGCATTGCATTTGTCATTTCTGAATAATAAACCCTCAAACTGTTTCTAGCGAGATTCACAGTACATTAACATAATTTCTTTATACTGAGTAGAATCAATATAATGCAAAAAAAAACAACACATTCTACATATCACACTATTTTGGCGCGACGCGTAAAATATTACATAATACCCTTCGCTTATCACAAATACTTTACAGCATGTGGTTCTGTGATCGGTTCTGTGTCGGTTGGCGAGTACTATGCGGCAGGAGGCAGCAGCGAATGGTGCACACTCTCGGGCACGGCTTATGATTTCCATAGCTTCGAATTTAATGGACAGGTATTTTATACTTAAGGTATATTTTCTTTTTATATTATGTAAAACTCTAAAAACTACCTGTTAGTTTTATATGTTTATCTAAAGATTATATTCTAATAGAAATCCGACCAAGTATCGTGCTTTATCCTCTGATAAAGGATTCGCGTTATTGGTTTTCTATCAGATAAATCAATAGACAAAACTAAAAACACTGTAGGTAGCGGGATAATCCCGGGATAATCTCGGGCACCAGCGTCCCA
>LQRL01015339.1:23218-43673 GCA_001703475.1 Hydroides elegans | reverse complement strand
GGTTGCGGAGGACTGATCTACTTTTTAAATGCCTTTATATCAAAATGTTGAACGGTTATTGAGGTTGCTGAAAACTTGTCTACTTGTTTTAATTAAAAAAAATATATAAATAACACATGCTTCGAATGGACATCGAGAAATATTCCATTCCACATTACGACGCTCACATTGATACTTAATTTTATCTTAACTCAACCTTATCCTAGCTAGTGCCACTACCAATGTTTGTTATGAATCGATATACATCATTTATTATCTTATTAAATATAATTATTACACCCATTATAACTATGAAATGACCGGTCAGCTAACCTTTTGGTCAGGCCCCTAATTTTTTATACTTTTTGAGTTCCGAATTTATGCTAAAGTAAAGCCCTGCCCTCATCTTAAGCCCTTTAAGTATACACTGTTAAAATTACTTACAAAAGAAAACCGGTTATTGCTCAAGAAAGTTTTAATACCAATTCATATAACCTGATAATCTTAATGTTGATAGGGGTAATTCGATAAAGCCTTCTGCAGAAAAATCGCAGAATAGAAATTTTATGAAATTTTCTTAACAGATTTTATTATGTATTAGCTTGATTTTCAATTCTAATTTTTTTCGCGAAATCATTGGTTCAAAAATAATCAATCAAAATGTTATGTTAATTGGCTTTAAATCGCATTCTTTTGACAGTAACTCATTATAAAAGAAATTATATCTTTATTAATTGTGCTCCATTTATTATATTTTTTTTTATATGTAACGCACCAATATATGCGTTTTATGATTATGTAAATGAAATATTAGAAAAATATATTTATCTTGGTTTTATTTATCTTAGAAAAGTATATATCATTAAAATATACAAAACAAATCTAGCGCCCCTATAAATAGGGACGACCGTCCCTATATATAGGGGCGCCCCTATTTATAGGGGCGCCCCTATTTTTAGGGACGTCTTTCACCTGTTTACACGTGTACTGGCCATGAATTGTGCAATGATTGGAATGCCGATCCAACTACTACGACTAAATCCACTACGCCTATGACTACCTTTGGTAATGTGATTAGTTTTTTAATGGATATTTAGAGATGATGAAAACAAGGTGAAATCCTCGTCTACTCTTTCTTTCTCTTTATCCCTCTCTCTCTCTCTCTCTCCATTTTCTCGTTTTTCTCCCTTTGCCTCTTTCGCCCTCACCCGATTTCTTTCTAACATCTTCTTCTGTCTTATTTATTCTATAAAAATGCTATATATATTTATTTCAGATCCAAACAGTTACATATACTGTTATTCCTGTAGTTACGTCAAGGACGCAGCGGGAGACGACAGTTGTTTGTATGAGCCACATCTACAGGAACAAATGAAATGCTATGGTGGCAATCTGTGCTATGTGTTTCAGAGCAGACAAAGTGGTACGTTTTCCTTTATAATGATCATGCTAAAATCAAGGTGGATATTTACACCATCCTAAACATAATGGCATTGATCATACAGTATAAAGTGTCTTGTGGGTTTTCATAGTTCAATATATATACATTGATTAAGTAATTCAAGATATACCATCTAGATTAATAGTGTGTGTATCTATTGGTATATTTGATAATACTATTTAAAAAAACTAACCCATAGACATGTCACTATACATGATTGGTTGAATCTTAATATCTGAAAACATGTCGGCAATTTGACAATGTGATTGTTGACAATTCGATTGTAAATCCTGATCCTCATTACCAAGACGATATGTATAGCAAAATATGACATTTACTCGACCTCAAAGCAATTTAGTTATTTAAAAATTCATTAAAGCCAATAAACTATTATTATATTTTTTCAGGTACCGGCACTATTTTAGCTTTCGAGCGTAGCTGTGGCAAACAATTCCAAGGTAATGGATGTGAAGAAGACATTTATGGCGAGCATTGTCACGACACGTGTTATTCAGAACTCTGTAATGACGACATAGCTGGGGCCGATCGCAGTCATATAGCTGTTAGCCTAATTTTGAGCTTGGTTTCTGTACATGTATTGTTTACATAAGATATCTAGTTCCCCTCAATTATGGCGTTTTATAATGATAATTTTAAGGTAAATGATATAATAAGTATATTAACAGTTTTACCAGATATTAATTTTAGATATCAAGTAATATCTTAATCTAGGACCAACCTATATTTTTTGGGAACTTTGTCACGATACATGCTATTCAGAACTATGAAATGACGGCATAGCTGAAGCTGATCAATTCAATTTTGCTTTGAGTGTCGTAAAGGCCCTGGTTTCAATACATGTTATGTTAAAGTTACATACTCAAACAAATTGAATCAAATTGATACCTTTCAATTATGTTGTTTTCGAATCGATTAAGTTGATTATCAATAATATTAGTTCTAATATGAGATTGACAAGATGTTTTCAATCAAGGATAACCAATCTTTTGAAATATAATAGTAAACTCTATAGCAAGCATTGTCATGACACTTGTTACTCAGAGCTCTATAATGACGAAATAGCTTAATATGACCGCATCCATATCGCTTTGAGCCTCGTTTTGGCTTTGATGGCAGTACCTTTAATGTTTTCATGAAATTGATGAACAAATTGCATCACAGTGTAAAGATGCCTTGCAATAATGTTTTCGTAAATAATGTATATTCTGTTTATGATAAGAATGATTAAATAACGTTAAAGCTTTGTTATGCTGTCTACGATCATTTATTCATCATTTACATGGCTGTAAAATTGAGTAAGACAGACCTCTTGTAATAATGAGCACATGTATCATGTCAAGAATCACTTTCGCTTTAAGTTTGTTTAAGTACAATTCAATTGTGCTGTTTAAGGGTTAACAACACTATGATGGGTGTGTTCCAATTTCGTAGAAAATGTATGTTATATATCATTTTTATTGAATGTCAGTACTTAAAACTAATAATAGTGCTATTAACTAATGTTTTTATCAACATCGAGGGTGTGATTCGATGTGTGTATGAATATAGGATGACAATTTATGAAACCTAGTGGATAATCGCTTTGAGAAAATAGTAACGTGATTGTAACTTTTTCTATTCTTACTATACTGTAGATATTTATATTGTTTGATAAAACTAATTCAACTATTATACTTCATTAAGTTAATTTATACTTCGCATTCTTGTTTCCATAGGTTGACACTTATTGATATGTAATATAATTTGATATGAAAATTCTTTATAAGCAGATGCCTAAATTCGGCAATATAGTCGATTTAATTTAAAAATAATAGTCTTGAGCTAGCAATCAATATTTTTGTGTTAACATACTTTTTAGCTACCAAAATCGTCCTTTGTATTCAAATCAGCCGTCATATTTTGAAACATGTCAACGTCCATTTATACATTCAAATATCTCTTTGAAAGACTAATTGGAGTAAATCAAACACTGATAGCCAAGGATCATGTTATGCATTTAAAAAGTTGATCACTTGTTTTGGGATATTTCATTAGGCAATATGACGGTTAATTTATATTAAAATTACAAGCTATAGAACGATGTTATTTTTAATCTATTCTTCTATGGTCTCATATTAATTGAGTTAACGCATTCTTGGAATAGCAAACACGAGACTGCATTTATTGTTCCAATATGTTTTTATCAATGGGCGACCAATTTAGATATTTATATTGTTTAAAGAAATGTTCTACTTCAGCAGCATGTGAGATTGATTGTTAAATGCAGTAAATTGACATACATTTCCTAAATTCTTTTGATAACCCCTTTTTATAAGTTTACATATTCATACTTCGTTTGTCTTTATCATTTCCTACTTGACTAAGTAATGTTTGATCAGACGAATCGACACTTTTTTATTTTACTTGAAAAAAAATGCTATTAGAAGGTAGACATCACCATCTATATTATTAGAAGCTTCACATCATCAATTATATTTAGTCTTGAATAATAAGAGCTAAGCTACATAAAAGGTCTCATTGTGTTTTTATATCGATTCATTATTTCCAATATGTGTCTCATGTATTATTATCTATCCCGTACAGCAGCCTTAGGTATAGTTTACGCCATTCCAAAGATCACATGCTTAAAGTCACTTCAGTGAAATATTTAATATGATATAAAAATGAAAATACAAACGTCATATTATGAGTTGGTAGGTGCAAGTGATGTGAAGAGTTTCCAATGTAGCCAGGACCTTAACAATCTTTAAACTTTACCTGTTTGTATTTAATGCAATTTAATGACAAGTAAGAGAGGTGTCATCAGGACCCGAGACCGAATTATCGAGCGAAGTTTTTTCATATATTTTGAAACAATAGAATCGCTTGCTGTTAAAAGCTTGGCAAACAAATGTTCAAAAGCAACATATAATAGATCGATCCATCCTGTATTATATAGCAAATACGAAATTAATTGCAGTTGAAATGTGATTTATTTTCAAATAAAAACAAAAATGAATCACTATTTATTATACAAACCTGACATGAAAACAAACACTAATATATGCCTTTTGTTGTGTTCAATCAATTTTTCAAAATAATTGATTTTATTTAAATTTTGTCTTTATTTGTAAATTTCATGGCACCATGAAATCATCATTGTTTATAAGACATAAATATGTACGACTGTTTGCTTTAGTCACAACATAAGCATCATGTGTTTAACAATTCAAATGGTATCTGTCCATAGAGGAAATTAAGAAATATGTGCAAAATTGGATTATTAGAACTTTTCAAAATACATAGACTTTCATTTGAATTTACTTTATGATCATTATAATATAATAAGAAATGGATGATTAGAACGTTTCAAAATACATAGACTTTCAGTTGACTTTACTTTATGATCATTATGATAAAACAAATGGTCTATATATTGTTTCTGAAATTAATTGCAAACGCGTTATACTTGGTTATATATTCTGACTATTGAAACATAATCAAATGATTGCAAATGAAAACAATGCTTCGACACACTTTCATATCAAGTGCTATTATTTGGATAGCTTTAACTTTTATAACTGGATCACTAAGCACAATTTTGAATCGTCATTTTAGACAAGTTCAAAACAGGCGTATCACTAATGACATATTAGACAGTTACCGATTCATTTCGATATTTCGATGTGCCTCAATATGTTTGAGTCATCCAAGTTGTATTGCAATCAACTACGGGTATGTCGAATGTAACCTTCTATCTTCAGGATCGAATGGAAATATTGCATCTGAGAGATGGACTATTCTGTGTAAGTTCATGTAGTTCAAAGTAAAGAAAAACCACAGAACCACAGAATATCTGAATGATATTGTAGCATATTACATATGATATATGTAAGATATGAAAACAAAATTTGCAATATATGAAAATATATTTAATTAAAAAAAAACCATTTGGTATCCATATATTATTTACTTACGATAATTGTCATTCTTGTTTTTGCACTATTAATTGTGCTTCTATTTATATATACAATTGCATTATCTGAATTATTTTTTTATTGTTTTAGACAAACCATTTTATTAAGCTGTGACTGTTTGTATTTGTCTAGATACATCAGAAACGCATTGTCTTTTCCCGACAATAACAAACACCTATTGCTTCGAATGCACCGCACCAATAACAACACTGAATTTTCTCACTATTGGAGAAACATTTTCTTATTTTTGTGCGTGTGATACTCTACCGGTAAACCTTGCTCGTTTGGCAGAATGTGTACGCAATATGGCGGTTTTGGAGGCTTCTAGCTTTTGCATGGGTATTTTTTTCCTTATCTAAGAAATTCCTATAATATATAATATTAAATAAATGAAACGGGTCAACCTGGCACACACGGCGGAATATGTACAAACTGTGGTGATGTCAGTGGCTACTAGCTTTTGTATGTAATGTCTAAAGTAATGCCTACAATATAAAATTCCTACAATATAAATGTAATCTATTCAATAATAATTAATTATCAGTCAACAGTATTTGAAGATGAATTTCGATGGTAATGATTTCTACAGCATAGTGTAAATAAATCATATAATATAATTGATATAACTTATAACCTGTATAAGTTATATCAATTATGCTATAGTATGTTACTTGTTCTTGCTGTCAATCAAAGGACACCTGTGATTTCCGGCAATTGGGGCATTGGTGACATATGTCAATCATAATGAATAATTAATTAAAATTAAATAAGGGATTTAATGATAAACCCATTATCTGACGCGAACGAGCCCTGTTCTGTCAATAAAAGGACACCATATGGACTTGCTTGCAATGCATGTCTCATCTGTTATTAATTTTGTAGAATCCCCTGTATTCTTGATGATTCCATCTACCGGGCATTATACAATGGACTACACACAAGCACGGCAGATCTGTGCAGAGAACGGAGCTGTTCTTGCAACAAACGATCAGATGCTAAGAGCTCAATCACAAGGTTAAACTTATATGTTTTCATATATTCACAAGATGTTAAATGTTTTGTAAGATGTTTAGTCTTAAATAAAGACCATGCTAATGAAATAGTATTCTGCATTATAAATTTAACCAAATTTTAAGTCTCCGGGATTTTCGATTGAACCTTTGTGTATCAAATGTGAGCCTAAATCTTAAATGTCACTCTAATATACCATTATTAAATTCTATAATAACAACAGAATTTAATTGGCAAAGAATATATCGCTTTCAATTATATAAAAAGTGTCTTAGTAATTTCTTGGCGGACACTTCAATAAAGCAAACGTTATAATTATAATACTAAGTATATATCAGTAAAGTATCATTTAAAATAGGTAATTATTTTATAAGTCGTTATGTAACCTCTTATATAAACAATAAAATAATAACATCCTTTTGAATTAAATTAATCTTTTTCAAATGAGCCAAAGATTTTACTTATATTATTGACATTCCAACTTTATACAAATAAAAATATATTTATATACTTTATGAATTATATAATTTTTCCTACACTTTTAAAAGGCATGGATTGTTGTTCCTGTGGGTGGATTCAAGGATATCTAGCTGTCTACCCAAATTTGATTCCCAGAGCCAACTGTGGAGGATCTGTATGTGTATATTATAAATTGATTTAGAATATATTCAACTGATATTTTTACACAGTCTAATGAAAACTATACAATTTAATAGATAATGTCGGACTTCTGTTGCTATTTTAATATTTTACATAAATATTGTGATATATATATACGAAGTAATATTCTCCTAACATTAAAGTTATAACGTTCTGCTGTATAAAATAACATAAACAGTATACACAAAAGTTGCAGAAATAAAGGTTCGAATGAATAACAAATAATAATGAATGTTTTTGTTATCTTATTATCGGTAATTGTGAGTAATCATATTTTTCAGTATGTTGGTTTGCGGACCCACTGCACCTGGCGAACACTTATGGATGCATACTGTTATCGTGAAATCCCATAGACATAATGATTCAACTATGAATATAGTCTTTTTTATTTTTAAAAGACTAGTAAGACAAGAACCGAAGTTGTTATTGCCACAATGCTTTTCTACTAAAGAATGTTTATGTATATAAATGATTTTATTATTGCAAGGAAAACGCAACTAAACATTACTATTTAAATATTGTTGCATCACATATGAACAGATGATGTATTTGGTATTTGTATTTAGTGTTTGCATCAGACTTAATACAAGGTGAATCATATTTCAGTTTAATAACAAACATACATGGCTTTGTGATATTAAACTGTGGCATTGAAGGACTTAATGCATAAACATATTTATGCACCGTATTAATTTTGAGAATACAAATATAACTTATGCTATTTTTTATAGAAACATATCAACAACTTCTATAAATAGACATGTTTATGTAAACGGCTTGTTACGCTTAAACATGTATGCTCTATTATGACATGAAACACACGTTTATTTAAATAAAGTTTATAAATTATAAAAGGTACAAATAACTGATTTTTACACATCACAAAAGACAATATAAGTGTTTTATGTATTTTATTGATTTCCTAATATGTTTCAGGAGAACCTCCCTTCGTCAGAGGAGTACAAATATAATGAGCATTTATGTTACTGAAGTGTGAGTCAACAGGCAAAATTAAATAATTATTACGTCACAATATACAATTATTTTATTTGTTGCTTAAAGATAATTATTTGTTGCGTCATAATAATAAACACTTATTTTAACATTCATCATGGCAAACACAATTGAAAAAGGGCGAATTTGGCTTAAAACTAATTCTAAATATTCAAAAGACATTATAATAGAAAATAAAATGTATATGATATTAAGCAGATTTCAATGTGTTATTAATGCATTACTGTCTAAATGATAATGCTAGAATGTAATTTAATAATTATAACAGTAGTGTCTACTAAAACTGTTTTTGTGTTCATTTGCTTTTGTTTTCTTACATTTTTGTTTTTGATATCTAATGTTTCTTCTTAAACAAATATATATCGTTTCGCACTATGGACATGATCGCGCAATAACATTCAACTCGAGAGTTTTTATTTTGAGAAATCCTTTTATTCTTAAACGTTTATCACATTTTTTCCTTTGGAAGGTCAGATAATATTCTTGATTTCGAAGTCTCCTGAAAAAGTCTTTGTCCTGCTTGGATCCACAACAGGGAAATTATACCCAAACACTTTATGTCAAATGAACTAGAAACGCCTGGTAGAGCTTCACCTTATAGTTGCTTTAAAGTTTATAAATGTAAGACTGTATCGATTTACACAATTCAACTATTCATTTTACCATATTGAGAATCATGAAGGTCTGAATTTATAATAAATGATTATTGTAAAAAAATACGCAGGGATATAAGAAGTTTTTCTGAACCCATTACATTACTATTTTGTTATAAAAGCCATGTTTTTAGCATCAACAATATATCTTCATTAACAGACAGTGCAATGATATCTTCAACAAGTCTAATCATTTCTCTTATTTTGCGCAGTAACTCATTCTTGGAAAAATACACACAGACAGAGACAGAATTTTTTGCCCTTAAAACTAAGTAAATAACTTTTATTATATTTTTACATAAGCAGCATTTCATATCAATTTTAGAGTCTGTTCTATCCATTATTTTATCCATTATTTATATTTTCCTTTGTTATATTTATTGGTTAAAAGCATTCGTGGAAGAGCAATAAAATATTAAGCCACTGCACAAATATTTGTATGTCAATTAGCGACCAATGTAGATATTAATATAGCTTAAATTGTATATTTACATCAGCAACATGTCCAATTAATTTAAAGTACAGTAAAATGACATTCGTTTCCTGATTTCTTTTGGTGACTCTTTTTATGAGTGTATATAGCTTGACTTAGTTTCTCATTTCCGACTTAACTTAATGCTTTGAGAAACAAACTGACATTATTGTTTCGTGTAGAAATAGTAAATATAACAAGTTGAGGATAGGCTCTAAATTTGATATCATTATATGCTTCACCCGATAAAATATATCTGGACTTCTAATAATAACTTATACAAATTAGAGCCATACTACTTAGAAATCTTTCCTAACAATTCGCTTTTCCAAATATTTTTCTCATACATTAGTATCCATCAAATAAAGTAGTCTGAGGCATATGTTCACGTTATTCCAAAGATCACGTGCTTTAGGTAACAGCAGTGATTTTTCCATATAATATAAAAATAAATAATACAAGTGTTTTTGTACGGCTTGTTAGATATAGGGCTTCCCATATAGCAAGGACCTTAGTCTAAAATTATATTCTAACCGTATATGTATGCTTAATGCGATTGTTGAACATGTCCGAGAGGTGCAATTAAGTACATGGAACCAGATATTGAACAAACCTATTTTTATATGTTTGAAATCAATGGAATTACTCATTGTTAAAAGCTTGACAAACATATATTTGAAAGCAACAAAGAGAAATCGATCCAATGTATAGTGAGAATGTGTATCTTTAATTAAAATAGACACACCGGTATTATTTAACAAATACCAGAATAATTGTTGTTTTAATGTTCTCTTTTTCGAATTATATAAACAATGACTCAGTGTTTATTTCACGAACCTGTTCTAAAAATATTTTGCATTTGTTGCGATAAGTTTTGTTTTTAAAATGATTTATTCCATATGGTATTGGTTTTATTTATTAACTTCATTGCACCATTCCATCACCATTGGACATAAAGATGTGAAACTATTTTTGTTTGTCACAACATAACAATTATGTGTTGAAAATTCTATATGGTTTGCGTAGTGAATAAGGACACATAATTCTATAACGAATGGAAAGTTGGAACGTATCAAAATACATAGCATATCATTTGACTTTAGCTTAAAGTCTATATAATAGAACCAATAGATAGTGCTTCCTAAATGGATTGCAAAACGAGTTATACTTGGTTATGGCAAGGTTCTGACTATCACAACAAGCTCAAATGATTGCAGATGAAAACAATGTTACGATATACAGCCATATTTAGTGTCATTGTGTGGACAGCTTTAATCACTGAATCGCAAAGCACCATTTTGAATCGTAATTTTAGACAAGTTCAAAACAGACGAATCACAAATAACAAATTAGACAACTATCAATTCATTTCGCTATTTCGATGTGCCTCAATATGTTTGAGTCATCTCGATTGTATTGCAATCAATTATGGCCAAGATGAATGTGAACTTTTATCTACTGGATCATATGGAAGCATTGTATCTGAGGGATGGATTATTCTGTGTAAGTTTATGTTTTTTCTTTGTACTTTAAAAGACAAATACCGTATTATTGATGTTTTCAATTTTTGTCATGTTTAGTTTGATTATATACAACATCAATATAACATACAATATTTGCATCAGAATATGTTAAGGTTCGATATTTATAAAACATATTGTAAGTTACATTTAGTATACATGTATTCTTATACTTATTTCCTACTAGAAAGTTCAGTGTTGTGGTTGTACTATAAACTGTGCCTTTATTTATATATATTAGCATTATTTGAATATATTTAAAATGCATTTATATGAGACCAATAGTTTTCAATTATTATACTATGTATCGTTTGTATATTTTTAGATACATCACAAACCCATTGTCTTTTCCCGACCATAACTTACACCTATTGCTTTGAATGCACAGCACCAATAACAACACTGAATCTTCTCACTATTGGAGATACATTTTATTATTTTTGTGCATGTAATACTCTACCGGCAAACCTTGCTCGTTCAGCTGTATGTGTACGAAATATGGCGGTTTTAGAGGCTTCTAGCGTCTGTATGGGTGAGTTGCTCACTTCGTAACTGAAGTGTCAGTTTTTCCTTCCTGCACAGGTTTTCTCTTATCTGAATGATTTATGTAGCTTTTGTTTGGACTATATCAATTCATAAATCAATTATCTACATATAATTACCCAAATATTTTATCAATGTTAAATATATGTTTAATGTTCAATCAATTAATTTATACATTAAGGACTTAACAACAATAGTTTTACAATGAAGGTATATCATATAATATATTATAAATAACGTTTTATTTGTATGTATATGTATTATATGTATGTGTTATAAGTGAAGAACAGTAAGCAGGTAATACTATGGTATTGTCAAGAAATAAATCTGTGGTACTGTTATCTTTAGTTATTTCCTGTTGCTGTCAATACAATGATCACGACATACAAATTATGATTTCAGTTCTAATTTCAACTGTTGTTGTTTTGCAGAATCCCCTGTGTTCTTGATGATTCCATCTACCGGGCATTATACAATGGACTATACACAAGCGCTACAGATCTGTGCTGAGAACGGGGCTGCTCTTGCAACAAATGATCAGATGTTAAGGGCCCAATCACAAGGTAAACTTTATTGTATTTATATATCTACAAGAGGTAAAGGGTTGCGTAAAACGATTCATGTTGCATCAAGACCAAGCTAATAAACTAGTATTCTGCATTATAAATCTACGTTTATAAAATAATATTCTGCATTTTAAATCTCATTCTTTTTTTTCATTTGACCCGTTATCTATCAATGTAAAAACAATCTCTAAAGCAAAGCAAAATTCTTACTATTTCATAATACTTAGACTCTATAAAATCGTCAAAACTATATTGGTAATCTTTTAAATAAAAACAATGCTGTCTTGGATATACCTAAGCGAAACACTTCAATTTAGAAAAAAAACGTAATAAAAATATCAACATAAAATAAGAAAAGTATCTGTTAATATAAGACAAATATTTTAAAACGCTCAATGGATAAACCAAATACATTAATTAAAAGATATATAATGGTACTTTTACTTTAAAAAGGCATGGATTGTTGTTCATGTGGGTGGATACAAGGATATCTAGCTGTTTATCCGAATTTAATTCCCAGAGCCAACTCTGGAGGATCAGTGATTAATGCATATTATAAATCTATTAAAAATATTTTAATCTAATATTTGCTTAAATTGTCTGATAAAGACTATCAGATTTTATAGAGCATGTCGGAATTGCAACTGTTACAATATTATGTTTTACATAAAGATTATCATATATTAACGAAACAAACTTTAACGTGCTGCTGTATTTAATAGAAAGAACGATATACAGAATAACAGAAAGAGAAGTTAAAAAAAAAAACAAAAAATGTAATAATATTATCTTTAATTGTGAGTAATAATCTATTTTCAGTATGTTGGTTTGCGGACCCACTGCACCTGGCGAACGCATATGGATGCATACTGTTATCGTGAAATCCCATAGACACATAGATCCCATTATATGCATAGGCTTTTTATTTTTCACTATTGTTACAAAGCCTTGTTGACAAAAGTTGCATCTTCTTGAGACACAATGCTTAACTGTGGAGGAATGGATATGCACAAAGAACACTTATGATATTCAAGTAAAACGCATCCTCGGCTAAACCAAATAGCTCTGCATCTAAATTATATGAACAGTTTGTGTATAAATAATTCTTGAAAGTTGATGTAAAATACATTTCTGTCTGTTTGAAAATTAGTTTTGTATCGGTCTTACTACAAGGTACAACGTAATACAAGTAATTCATTTTAATACAAATATGGCTTTGTTATAATCAACTATGACATTGGAAGAGATAAAAAAATGAACATATTCATGAACAATTATGATTTTGTGAATAATGTTTAAACGGTACTAGTCTCACTAATAAAAGGGTCCATTGCCACTGATATCATTAGAAATATGTATTTAAATATTATTCAGATTCAACCATACACTGAAGAACCACTAAAGCTAGTTGTTACTATATCAACATATTTTAGTATTTTAGACTCAAAACAAACTATCTACGCAAGAATCATATAATTATGCATTAATAGAATTGATAGTACTATAAGAAGGAAACAATGCCGGTATAAATATAACCAATAGACCAAGACTGGTGAAGTAAAACAGAAACGCAGAATGACAATGTTGCATTAGATGATCAGGGATTGAGCTAATCGATCGCTAAGAATGCTAGGACTCGAAGAGGAAAACATTACTCTGAAGTAATTATGTCGCATTTCCTGTTTTTATCAGGCAATATCACGCTAAGTTATGTTAAAAAACAATGGTAAATAACTATTATTTTTATGATTGGAAACTATTCTGTTTTAGTGTCATATTGACTGAGTTAATGCATTCTTGGAAAAGACAATATAAACGAGACTGAATTAATTGCTCAAATATTGTATTTTAATGTGCGACCAATGTAGATATTTATATAGTTTCAATTATATATGTACTTCAGCAGCATGTCCTAATAATTTTAAAGTCGGTTAATTGACATTCATTTCCTGAATTCTTTTGATGAATCTTTTTATGAGTTTATATAGTTTGACTTCGTTTGTCTTTCTCATTTCAAGCTTGATTTTAATGTTTATTCAAACAAATTGACATTTTATTTATGTTGAAAAACGTAAATAAAACTATTTGAAGATAGTCTCTAAAATTTATAGAACTATTGACTGTACCTTATAAATTATACCTTGTCATGAATAATTAGAGCCATGCTACATTGACGGCTTTACCCTGTGCTTCGTTTACATTGCAATTCATGATTGTCAATATATAAGCTAAGTTACATAAACAGTTTCAATGTGTTTTGTTTCATATCAATGCATTATTCCCAATAATGAATCTCATGCATTATAATCTATCTAATACAGCAGTCTGAGGTATAGTTTACCCTATTTCAAAGATCACATGCATTAAGTCACTTCAGTTCAACAGTTAACATGATATAAAAATGAAAATACAAATGTCCTGTTATGATTTGGTATGTGCAAGGTAATGTGAAGAGCTTCTAATATACCCAGGACCTTAATCCTTAAACATTTTTAAACTTTACCTGTTAGTATTTTATGCAATTTCACGACAAGTAAGTGAGGTGTCACTAGGAACCGAGACCGAATTATTGAGTGAAGCTGTTTTACATATTTTGAAACAATAGAATCACTCGCTGTTAAAAGCTTAGCAAACAAATATTCAAATGCAACATAAGATAGATTGATCCAACCTGCATTATATAGCAAATACGAAATTAATTGCAGCCTAAATGTGATCAGTTTTCAAATATAAAAAATGAATCACTATTTATTATACGAACCTGACATGATAACAAGCACTAACATATGGCTTGCCTTTTGTTTTGTATAATTAATGTTCAAAATAATTGAATTTATTCATTTTTTCTGACACCATGAAATCACCATTGCTAATTAGGCACAAAAAAGTGCAACCGTTTACCATAGTCACAACATAACCATCATGTATTTAACAATTGAAATGGTATCTATCCATAGCGGAAATTAAGAAATATGTGCTAAAAATGGATTATTAGAACGTTTCACAATACATATACTTTTATTTGACTTTTATTGTCTAAATAGTGTTGTCATTAAACTGATTACAAACGCATGATACTTAGTTATATGGCGAAATTTAGCTATTGAAACACAATCAAATGATTGCACATGAAAACAATGCTTCGACACACTTTCATATATAGTGCTATTGTGTGGATGACTTTAATAACTGGATCACAAAGCACAATTTTGAATCGTCATTTTAGACAAGTTCCAAACAGACGTATCACCAATGACATATTGGACAATTTTCGATTTATATCGATATTTCGATGTGTCTCGTTTTGTTTGAGGCATCCAAGTTGTATTGCAATCAATTATGGCCAAGACGAATGTGAACTTTTATCAACTGGATCAAATGGAAACATTGCATCTGAGGGATGGATTATTCTTTGTAAGTTCATGCTTTTTTATTTTTACTTTTACGGACAAAGAGCAGCATACGTTATATTTATGTTTTATGTATTCTTGTGTTGTTTTGTTTTGAAAATAGAACAAAAATTTAAAGAAATATTGCATATAACGTTTGTATAAAAGGTGATTACGACTTATATTTATAGAAGACATTCTATGCAAGGTTTACATTGTTTAATCCTTGAGAGTAATTATTTTTGCTGCTGTACTATGATTTGTGTGTTTGTAGTCAGACAACAGTACTATAAGAATATTCTTTATGTCCCTTTTCATTAAATTATATTAGCATTACTATTTATTCCTTTTCTAATGAAGAAGCATATTGCACGTCACATAGCTTTCAAAAAGCCGTATTTTCCCAATGACGCAATGATAACGTCACGGTAATACTTTGCATGCGTTATTACATATACTATGCTTTGTTAAGACCTTCCGCAGTGAAAATATTTTGCCGTACATGATAGCATGAAGTAGTATTATAGAATGTTTTATTTCCTTCTAGATACTTCAGATACGCATTGCATTTTCCCGACAATAACAAACACCTATTGCCCCGAATGTACCGTGCCAACAACAACCATGAATTTTCTCGCTATTGGAGAAACATTTTCCTATTTCTGTGCATGTGATACACTGCCATCAAACCTAGCTCGTACAGCAGAATGTGCACACAATATGGCGGTTGTAGAGGCCTCTAGCTTCTGTATTGGTGAGTGTTTCCGTCTAAACTGTTTTTTTTTTCATTCTCATACTTCTTAACAAAGCAAAATAGACATTAACATTAAATAGTCGAATTAAACAGTGGCATATGAACAAAATTTGGCGGTTTTGGATGCTTCAAGCTTTTGCGCGGGTGGGTGGTCCATATCTTGGCAATGCCTTCAATATAAAATTCTTAAAATATGCAATGTCACCTATTCAATCAAAAGGTAAGGACCAGTCAACAGTATTATACGATTATTTTTAATGAAAGAGATAGTTCTACACATCATGTAGATATTTTATATTATATGCAAATAAATTATATGATGAATGTCCATGTACAATCTACAGGTATATCCGGATAAAAGTAACAATATGTGACACCAATCCCCGATTTCACAAAACCTCATCATGAGCCCATGCTGACCTACAATTAATTAACGTGAGCGCAGCATGAAGTCATGATAAGAAGTTCTCTTTTTGCAAGCTAGGATGATTTTTCGTATTACTTGCTGTTATTGACAAAAAAAGGACACGTATTAGACTTTATTATAATGTATGTTTCAACTATGGTTATGCGGTTATTCTTTTGTAGAATCCCCAGTGTGTTTGATGGTCTCCTCTACAGGAGGTTATACCATGGATTACGCTCAAGCACAGCAAATCTGCTGGGATAATGGGGCTGTTCTTGCAACATATAGTCAAATGTTATGGGCCCAATCACAAGGTAAACGCTTTGACATAATATTCATATAATTTATGACCTTATAATGTAATGCCAATGATATAAATATAATATTTATTAATAGATTATTGTTTCAAAAGAAGTGGAGGGGTTTGTAAAAAACGGTCACGCCCAAAAAATGATAATGTAATATCTCAATGCGTCATATGATCCCAATATACAACAAGTGTACAAACCAAAACCTCGAGTAAGAATGTCACTACCTTGCCATCATTTAACGCTAAAAACCAACTTGCTGAGCAAATGAGGAATTATTTTGAATGAGACAAATATCCACCTTAGAACTTCAATTCCCTAGTGGTCCTTGAGTTTATCATATGGTTAATAAGGCATCAAGATTTCTTAAATTAAAATATAAATTAAATCAACTTAAATTTAACAGGTATGGATTGTTGTACTTGTGAGTGGATACAAGAAAACCGAGCTGTTTACCCGAATCTCATTCCTAGAGATAATTGTGGAGGAGATGTAAGTTTATAAAACAAATGAATCAACATTTGAACTTTACGAAATATAACAGGAGTTTAAGTAAAACAATTATTACATTTGTTATTCATATATCACTATAGATTATAAAGGTTGTAGTAGGGATATACAAAACAAAACGGAAGATAAAAAACGGAAATCTAACTGATAATACTAAAACATACCTATATTTAAACTATATATTATAATTACAATTAATTACATTTCCAAACACATTTATTTAAATGGTGTGGAAGTGCTGAAAGATTAAAAAAATATTACAATTAATAAAATTTTGGATTGACTTCATTGTTATTTTACTTCGAATCTAACTTGAGGTAAATAGCTTATTAATTATTATACATTTGTTTCAGTGGGTAGACTTACGTGAGTACTGTTTATGGCGGTCAACATGGAATGCGTACTGCTATGGCGAGATCCCATAGTCAATTTGGAAGTTTTTGAACAGGAACGATATATTTTATTTATATGCGTTATTTATATGCGAATCATTGCAAAATCGCAAAGTACGTATGAACATTGAATTTAACAGAATGTTGATGGCTATATCTACAGCTATCGCGAGATCCCATAGTCGATTCGGATTTTTTTAGAACAGCAACTTAATATGTTATTTATATGCGAATCATTGCAAAATCCCATAGCACATATGCATATAGAATATACCAGAATTATGACGGTTATTTAGCAGCTATCGCGAGATCCCATAGCGAACATAAACGTTATTCTTAATTTACACGCAAATGCTTGCAAAATCGCATAGGAAAGATAAATTCGAAAAAAACATGATATTTCACATTATATAAAATAACGTAGTACCTTGGTTATATGACAATGGTATAAAATAACGTAGTACCTTGGTTATACGACACTTTTATATTTTAATTTATTGTAGTTTAGGCATTTAAACAAGATTTCTGTATTTTATATATGTGTTTATGCCCAATGATGTACATGGTTTATGTATCATACTCCTTATGAAGATATATTTGAACATATTTTCGTACATATTTCAATACAATTATTGTATTTTGATTTTGCTCTTTAAATTTTAAACTATATTTCAATCCACACAATCCACGTGATTTGAATCAGCATATGATCACTCTATAAAGTTAATATATAATATTATCGTGAATGAGGTTTATTCATAGCCTGTATAATTTATATTTTATCATGTTTGGAACTACAATGTATTTTAACAATGTGCTCATAAATTCAATGTTGACGTGCGAAAAAGATGTCAACCGTTCTATAACTTTACCGTATAATAAATTGTTGAACAATTTGAGAGTATTACAAATATTACAAATAGCTAAATTATAAACTTAAGTATACACTTTATCAAATAGTATAAGAAATCTGAATCCAAATGTATGTTTTAGTAATTATATGAATGCAGCCGATGATAATTAATCCATCAGAAATACAACACAGCTGGTTGATTGACACATATTTGACACATATTTGCTTAAAATGAATGTCTATTAGAGACATCAAGTTTCCTTGTAGGTTTTGGTATGCTTTTAGCTTTGGAACAGTCTATGCAAATGGTTTTACCTCTAAGGCAAATATTTGATTGTGAGTTAAACGGTATGAACTCACCAGTAAAAATTAGGTTCGCGGTAATTAAAAATGTATAACAATAATTGAAAAACATGAAATTTGAGTAACGCTACATTATTCTAAACTACACCCGGAATAAAATAATCGGCGAATATACACTAAGTATGAATAATAATGGATAATAGTATCTAATGATGTACTACTTCAGTGATTTAATGTGTAGTCTTATGCTAAACTCTGCCCTTTTGCACTGTAGCTAATTACAAAAATACAATTTGTAATATTTTTGAGATGGGCTTTTTCGTTTAGTTTAGTTCATAGTTTATTTACATTTTTATTAACAGTTATGGGCTTATATTAAAAATTATTAGAATGTGTCATATAAATTAGTAGAACAGAATATTTTAAAAGACTATAGACAAAACCACTATAATTAGCAATGCATTTGGATTTGTAATGCCCCTGGCTAAAAGATTTGAACACATATTGATTATGTTTTATTTACGACGATATATCAAGAGTATAAAAGGTTTTTAATTATACATATGATTGATGCATCGTTCTTGTTAATTAAAAATCTAAAGGATTTATGTTTCATTCAACTATTAATCATGGCTCAAATTACTTTTTATTGGTAAACAGACATATATTTGCTCTGCATTTATAGCTATTAGTGTTATTAGATATGTTTGCATTACGTCTTTGAAATACGTGTTATTTGATGATTGTTTTGATATGCAAACTATGCTAACCACTTAATTGATTAAATACATTTCTTATCATTGTGCACAATCACATGAAAATAACAAGCTATTTTATACAGCTTTAGTATTTATTTGTATTTAGAATAATTAAGGAATATAGAGTAAAGTCTGAATATCACATGATAACATATGTCATATTTCATCACAGAAGGGATATTTTAAGACAAGAATGATGAATGAAACATATTTGTATTTTATTATGTGCTTCATCATTGCTGCTCAATATTCACACGGACAAAGCATCAAAATAAGTAACTACAAAATAGAACATAATATACGTATAATGAATGCAGCATCACCTTCAATGACCGTATCGTCATTGCTGGGATGTGCAGCGATTTGTAAAATTGATGATATGTGCGTTGCTGCAAATTATAACAACAACATGTGTTATATATTTGAGGCTGGCACTTTTACCTTAAACGATAAAATAGTACATGATGGTTGGATCTTTATATGTAAGTCATAACAAGTAGTTATTTAGTCACATACACTACACGGCTGTTTAGAACTGCCCACTTAGTTTTTTGGTGCCAACTAGTCTATTGTTCATCACAACCCCATTTGGTCCTGAGTCTTTATTTACATAAGCTTGTAATCTGCAGAGTTATGCTATAAAAACGTGTATTTTTCGAAAATTTAACCAACTTTAAACGCATTTTAAAACATGTTGCCACATTGGTTTTTGAAAATTTCTTTTTGCAATGATACTTTCAATATGCTATTTCATCATCTTTATATATCGCTAACCCCCTCCAATTCGATTAATGCATGAAAAATGAGTTAGAATATTACTCAATTTTGGCAAATTTTAGTTCTTAAAATTAAGATTTTCCCTTATTTCAAATAAAAGTTTTAAATCGTATTCGGATATGGAAATCAATTATTTTTATATGGTTAGATTCAGTGATTATTCGACTTC
>LQRL01015339.1:0-23208 GCA_001703475.1 Hydroides elegans | reverse complement strand
TCTTAACAAAGCAAAATAGACATTAACATTAAATAGTCGAATTAAACAGTGGCATATGAACAAAATT
The DNA here is from genome assembly GCA_001703475.1 of Hydroides elegans. Lineage (NCBI taxonomy): Eukaryota > Metazoa > Annelida > Polychaeta > Sabellida > Serpulidae > Hydroides > Hydroides elegans. Next base: position 23,141 of record LQRL01015339.1, on the reverse strand, counting down.
TGGCGGTTTTGGATGCTTCAAGCTTTTGCGCGGATGGGTGGTCCATATCTTGGCAATGCCTTCAATATAAAATTCTTAAAATATGCAATGTCACCTATTCAATCAAAAGGTAAGTACCGGTCAACAGTATTATACGATTATTTTTAATGAAAGAGATAGTTCTACACATCATGTAGATATTTTATATTATATGCAAATAAATTATATGATGGATGTCCATGTACAATCTACAGGTATATTCGGATAAAAGTAACCATATGTGACACCAATCCCCGATTTCACAAAACCTCATCATTAGCCCATGCTGACCTACAATTAATTAACGTGAGCGTAGCATGAAGTCATGATAAGAAGTTCTCTTTTTGCAAGCTAGGATGATTTATCGTATTACTTGCTGTTATTGCCAATAAAAGGACACGTATTAGACTTTATTATAATGTTTTGTTTCAACTATGGTTATGCGGTTATTCTTTTGTAGAATCCCCAGTGTTTTTGATGGTCTCCTCTACAGGAGGTTATACCATGGATTACGCTCAAGCACAGCAAATCTGCTGGGATAATGGGGCTGTTCTTGCAACATATAGTCAAATGGTATGGGCCCAATCACAAGGTAAACGCTTTGAATTAATATTCATATAATTCATGACCTTATAATGTAATGCCAATGATATAAATATAATATTTATTAATAGATTATTGTTTCAAAAGAAGTGGAGGGGTTTGTACAAAACGGTCCCGCCCAAAAAATGATAATGTAATATCTCAATGCGTCATATGATCCCAATATACAACAAGTGTACAAACCAAAACCTCGTACTCGTAACAATGTCACTACCTTGCCATCATTTAACGCTCAAAATCAACTTGCTGAGCAAATGAGGAATTATTTTGAATGAGACAAATATCCACCTTAGAACTTCAATTCCCTAGTAGTCCTTGAGTTTATCATATGGTTAATACGGCATTAAGATATCTAAAATTGAATAAGAAATTAAATCAAATTACATTTAACAGGTATGGATTGTTGCACTTGCGGGTGGATACAAGAAAACCGAGCTGTGTATCCGAATCTCATTCCTAGAGATAATTGCGGAGGAGATGTAAGTTATGTAAAATCAAACAAATGAGTAATTGAATGTTACAGAACATTACATGAGTTTAACAAAAACAATTCTTACAAAGTGTAATTCATATAACAACATACATTAAAAGGGATGTAGTAGGTACTATATATTTGCTCTGTGGAAGATACAACACGAAAATCCAATATTAAACATACCGATAAATTAACTATCAATTCTCATTATAATGATTTACTTTTATAACAAACACTTATTTCAATGCTGCGCACGGATACTTCACTGAAAATGTTAAAAAATGCCTTATTTTTAGGTCGTTAGTATTTTGCGGCGATCAGAGAATTTATTTCGCAAGTGCCTGCATATGAGAAACCTGAGATAAATCGTTTATTGATTTAGGTGGATTTTAATTTGTTTATAAAATATGTTTATTTAATTTCAGTGGGTTGGTCTACGTGAGCATTGTTTATGGCGGTCTACATGGAATGCTTACTGCTATCGCGAGATTCCATAGTCAATTTAGAAATTTTAGAAACAGCAACGAAATATTTTATTTATATGTTATTTATATGCGAATAATTGCAAAATCCCATAGCACATAAGAATATTTACTATAACCTAATTTTGACGGTTGTATTAACAACTATCGCAAGATCCGCAGCATTTTTGTTTAAACAATTATATGGTAAATGATGTTTTTTTTATATTGTTATATTTCAATTTATTGTAATTTAGGCATTTAAACAAGATTCTTGCATTTTATATTTGTGTTTATGCCCAAGAGAAACGTGATTTATGTATCATACTACTTATGCAATGTTTTGTATATATTTCAATAAAATTATCATATTGTATTTTGAGTTTGCTGTTAGGATTTGAAACTATATTTCATTCCCCACAAATCATGATTTGATTCAGCATATGATCATTCCATGAAGCAAATATATGATATTATCGTAAATGAAGTAGATTTATAACCTGCATTTGGTATTTAAGAAGGTTCACTTATTTGCACGTCAACGTATTGTACTAATGTGCTCATAGATTCAATGTTGATGTGCCAAAAAGATGTCAACCGTCCTATAAGTTTATTGTATGATAAATTGTTGAATATTTTAAGAGTATTACAAATACTACAAATAGATAAATTATAAACTTAAGTATAAACTATTATAATCAACCTTCAAAATTAGATGTTATCAAATGGTATAAGAAACATGAATGTATGTTTTAGTAATGCAGCCGATGTTAATTAAATTATTGGAAATACAACATAGCTTGTTTGATTGTCAAGAGCACATATTTGCTTAAAATGAATGTCTATTAGAGACATCAAGTTTCCTTGTAGGTTTTGGTATGCTTTTAGCTTTGGAACAGTCTATGCTAATGGTTTTACCTCTAAGGCAAATATTTGATTGTGAGTTAAACGGTATAAAATCACCAGTAAAAATTAGGTTCGCGGTAATTGAAAATGTATAACAATAATTGAAAAACAAGAAATTTGAGTAACGCTTCATTAATCTAAACTACACCTGGAATAAAATGATCCGCGGATATACACTAAGTATGAAGAATAATGGATATTATTATCTAATGATGTACATAAATATAGTTTCTGTGAATATGGCATTCGCACAAACCATTGTTCTGAGCAACTAAAACATTGAATTGAATACACGTAAAACTAATGGAATATCAAACACACTAGTTACTGCTTCAGTGATTTAATGTAGATTGTATGTAAAACTCTGTCCTTTTGCACTTAATTATAATAATATAATTTGTAATAATTTTGAGATGGGTTATTTTACCCAGTATGATTTCATAGTATCTAACGGCTGAAAACTCATACTTAAGAGCAACAGTTTTACAACGTTTTTAATTTTGATCAACTTTCCTTGAAGCGTGTTACATAGGAAAAAACAATGTGTGATTATTTAAGTTTTTTTCATTTATATTAAATGATAAATGCTTTTAAATTAAGATTTATTGAAGTTGACATAGAAACGAGAACAATGCAATTCAGTATGTAACAGATTATTCTTATTCTAAAACTTAAATATATTTTGTAAATATTAGTAAATATCTTAAATTATGTTGTTTGTTTATGTAAAGAATTATTGGTTCGCTACTAATACTTTAATTATCTAGTTAAGATATATGATTCCCTGTTATATTCAGAAAAAAAACTTGATCGTGAAATAACTGAAGCATCGTCTTACTTAATATTTTGTTTTCTTTCTATTGGTGTCTATTATAAATTAGTTTTATATTTAACTTCGCTTTTCCTTTTAAAAAGGCAAAAATACTGTCTGCCTTATGACTAACGTTGTGAACGGCTTTTATCACAATTGCCCGGAAAATATTGGAGAACATATAGCTGTAGGAGAAACATGTGTATTCATGTGTTTATGTGGCTATATTGATTTGGAAACAGAATACCGTCTACAAACAGTGGTATAATGAGTGATCAATGCATATTCGCCAGGGTAATTATCTACTGAATTTATTTTTCTTGATTAACTTCTTATGGAAAAAAAACTAAGACATTTCAAACGAATATAAAAAATAAAATAACATCATTCTCATAAAATGAAGTAACAAGATTAAGAACAAAACCAAATGTTATTATTAAAATTGCAATAAACATTAATTAAGTGAAAGACATGCTAATTTAAGTTATACATACACTAAAATGACAATTGCCCTCTGACGATTTGTATTTCAATTCACGTTTTACATCTTTAAATTGTAGTTACAATGCCTTATTACATTTTCAGAGATCATATTTTGTTATATTTCTTATGGCACTTATCATATTTGTTCTTATTAAATGCAAACAAATACACGGTATATAATTCCCTCCGACAAAACGGTACCAGCCCAACAGGAGTGTGTTTATGTTACAAGCATAACTTATCCTATTAATACTACTATATTTCTACAAGTATTTATCAGTTTAAAACTACAATTAGTAACAATAGTATTATACAATTATACATTAAGTAACCATAAAATTAACGGGCATGGAGTGCTGTTCGTGTGAGTGGATTGACAGTGATAAAGAATATCTGATAACCAATTATCCACGGGCTCCTTGCTCCTCGGTAACCTCAGCTAAATAAAATAATGTTTTTCTTTCACAATTATATTAAAAGTGCGTTAATTCATGGTTAACATGGTAGTTTAAGGGTCAAGGGTTTAAGGGTCGCCATTTTTAAATGGCCAAAAGCATTTCGACGTTTCTAATGTCACTCCATACATTGAGACCCTTGAACCTAAACATTTTTAAAGGATTAACGCATCCCCTAATCATATGTAATATATAATACAATTGTATAATATTGTATAATTGTCTATATAAATATATTTTGCTATTTATTGTTTAATTATCTAATATGAATTAAACAATGCCCAGCAAACATTGTTGGGCAAAGTACGTTACTTCTAAATAATTTATGTATGCAACAAAATAAAAACAAATGGCTAGACATATATAAGTCTTAATGTTTTAAGAATCACAAAAAAAATATTTTCATATATCATAACAAATTATCCTTATTTACATGTAAAGTTTAGTGGATTGAGGATGTGCGAGGGGAATTTATATTGGAACGCATACTGCTACCGCGATTAAAACGAGAGAGCTATAATCCTTACTTTTAAATTTAAAATGGTTTTTCTTCATTCAACAAATATGTTAGTCGAAGCTTATTTCACTTTGATAAAACACAGTCGAGGGTAAATTTCTGCTGATTGGTTTTTAAAGTTGTGGCTTTAGTCTTCGGTAGATATCGGAAAGTTGTGTTTTTGGAAAACTAGTGATGGAAAATAATGCATTTGATCTTTTGTTGGTGTAATTATAAGTGATTAATCTTATCCTCGTCAAACGATATTCACTCATGTACGGATACTAAATGACCAACAATTAATTTAAAACACATATATATTTAGAACTAAATCATATAAATTGTGTTCAAATTAGTGAAAAGTTGTTTTGCGACTATCACTTTCCTTTTGCTAAAACTCTTTAGTATTCTTTAGGTCAACCATTTAAACATACTATATCATATTTACATATCGTATATGTTTTTATTTCGAGTATTACTACTTGAGTGTATCATCATAAAATGGATGTATCAATGCTAATATAGAATATTAGCCATAACCACTGAAACTTTATTTGATTCATGATGCCCTAATTTATACATATGCGTAAAAAGTTTTCTTAACAATTATATACCAAGGATACAATTTGTTTTTAAGTATATATTTAATTAATGCTTAATTCATATCAATTGAAAAGGACTCATATTTCATTATGACTTCGCCATCGCTCACAATGCTTTTTAGAGGGAGACATGTACATATTTGTTTTGCATTTATAGCTTTTAGTGTCGTTAAAAAGTTTGATTGTTCTGATATGCAAACTTTACTAATAGCTTGATAAAATGAATTAATTAATGACTTTGGAATTTCACATACAAGTAATTCCGTACATAGCTATTGTGCAGTGAATATTTTAACAACCAAATATAAGTATATTTGGTAAAATAGTGTATGTCAAATAATTAAGTTTGTGGTTATCTTTATCATGACACACATACAGAGATAAATATGATCAATAAAACTCACGTTTGTTTTGCTATCAATGCATACATTATTACACATTGTTCATTTGGGCAAAACATGATATTTAGTAACTACAAAACAGAATATAATGTACGTATGATAAATGGGGCATCATTTACGATTGCAACTTGTTCATTGCTTAAATGTGCAGCATTATGTAAAACTACTTTATTTTGTGCTGCTGCAAATTATAACGATAGGATGTGTTATATGCTTGAGGCTGGCACTTTTATCTTGGACGATAAAATAGTACATGAAGGTTGGATTTTTATATGTAAGTCACTACACTTAGTCATTCACACATAGAATAATATTTTTATTTCAAATATTCACTTAACATGTCCATATTGACCATTTTTCTTATATGTAATATATCTGAAGCGCATATTCATGAACGCTATGTTGACTATTTAGTTGTATTTAATGTATTACCTTTACAATATTATTTTTTGTATATCATATAATTATAAATATAATATATAATTGGACCCACAGTTTCGGACGAAACAGGCTGTTCTGTTACTCCCATCACCAATGGTTATTATCATGAATGCTCTGCGGATACCGGCTATCAGATGAGTATCGGAGAGTCATGTTCATTTGGCTGCAATTGCGGTTTTGTCGATCCCGATAACGCGTACAGTGTGCAGTGTAGCAATAGTGGTTTGCTGAGGGACACATCATCCATTTGTCAAGGTATCAATGCTTTGGTTGACTATGGATAGATACAGTTATAGTTGATATGTTTCAACATCCCCATAATGATCATACGCTTTACATTGCATTTCTAACGATAGAATTATATTTTAACAAATAGCACCTCTACAACATGTTAACTTAAATTCATATAGTTTTTTTAACACGATTAAAAATCTGCAATATAAAATAACGGGTTTCAAATAGTCTCAGAGTGTTGCGTATCACTTATTGGATGTTTCCCTAATCTACTCTGTGACATAGGGTTATTAATAAAGCAATCACTATTAAGATATGTTTTGACATTTAAACAAATAACCAATCGTTACAATCGTTTATATAAAACACTTTAAGATATCAAGGTTCATTTAAGGCTTGAATGATATGTTTATCAATTGTTTGTCAGTCTTTCAAAAATTGTTCACGTTGTTTTCTTAAGTGAATTCGCAAGTGTTCCTAGCGGTATCTGAATCTGGAAATTACGTGTTGCGATATGAGGAGGCTCAACCGATGTGTTCTAGATACGGCGCAACTGTTGCTGCATATTATCAGATGACCATTGCACATGCTTCTGGTAGGTCAATATATTAAACTAGATAAATTTATATCAATGATCTATGAACAGCTAATGAAAGACTACTGAATTATATTATTTCTTAAATAAATATATATCCTTACATATAGAGCAGTAAAGAAAAACCATTAATGTGACATTAATATACAAAAGAGAATTAATAAATAGAACTGCATGCGTTTATATATGCTATTGACATTATAACTATAATTTTTGCATAAATTATATGATATTTACCATGTGTTATATATATTGCTACAAAATTACGCATGTTGTGCTAGCATACTGTAACGCGGGTACGGTTAGGTTGTTGATCTGAAACCGAAATAGCTGTTACGAATAGTAATTTTATAATATAGGAATGGACTGCTGTTCTTGCGGTTGGATCAATAGCGGTTCAGGTTATCTACTTAGTCAGCAAGCACGTGAAGGCTGCAGCTTTGTATATATATTTTCCTCATCTCATTTTCAATAATGATAACATATTTTTTATCATCGTCAATATAGTAATAACTATTTATGTAACTAACAGTGACGTGATAAAGCGCAAAGCGCAAGCTTATCTAAACTTGAACTATGTTGAATTGTTAGGGTAAATATATTCTTCATACTCAAAACATGGTTAGATTGGGTCATAATAGTCTATGTTAAACTTATTATAGTTACACTTGTAATCAATTTTAAGAAAATCAGACTCAAACACAGCTTCAAATTTATCAAAAAATTGTTAGTGTTGAGTCAACAAATGCCTCAAAACAATTTCAACGTCCATATAAGACGCTGCATCAATATCTAGGCATTATACCATCTTAATTTATAATTTATAGATGTGACTATGTATGTTCATAGAGCTCCGGTGTAATGTATTGCGATTGGAACTGGACTTGGAACGTCTATTGCTACCGCGAGGACATTTAGTGATCATCTTCTTACTATTCACATCTTTGATATGCTGCTGGAGCATTTAGTCTTCACTAATACTAAAAAATCCTAGTCCAAAACCGGATATGTTACTGAAAGGGAAAGTGCATCCAGACATGCAATTTGCTCTGTTTAGAAAATCATCTCAACTCATTCTACACACATATATGAACAATTTTTACAACATGGATATTCTACATGACAAGAACATATTCATTTTACAACCATATATGATATGAAGAAGATCGCCGGCATTACGTGCAAATAAGCCCGCCGTGCTCAAAAGCCCCCGTTTATCTATATGCTCTTTATGAACGTGAGCAAATTCTCACATTCTCGAGAGCAGGTTTTTTTTCTTATCACTAATCACGAGACGACTCAGGCTTTCTTGCACGGTGAGAAAACATTAAGTCCACCTCGTGCAAAATAACTCTAGTCGTGTAATCTGTTTATGTAAGTATTTTTGTGTGATAGCTTATCAACGGTGAAGATAACAATTTATTAATGATTTTCACTTAAAATAAATGCAAAACAGAAAAGATTATTTTTTTAATTCTTAATATTATGAACGTCCCTGTCTTCTTTCTCTTTTAAATTCCTAAATTTGTCTGATATAATATAAAATAATAGAGATGTATACATCTGTAATCAGAGCTAGAACATTAAATAACAAATTAAATATTCAGATATGTTTTCATGATGAGCATTAGTTTGTTATTATTCTTGGAGTATTTTGTTAAAAAAAACTAGCTGTAAATGATTTGATATATTTCAATAAACGTGTGACAGTTATTTTCATTTTCAGTTCCAGTTTTTTTTTTTATTTTCAATAATCAACAACCCTTTATCAACACATGATACAACTCAAATATTTGCATAAGATATAAAGATAAGACGACTCAGGCTTTCTTTGCACAAAGCAAGCTTTTTTTGCACGTGAACGGTTGCGTGCTAGAAAGCCCCACGGGCTTTTGAGCAGGGCGGGCTTTTTTATTAAAAAGAAGTTTGACTTGAATTTATGGTTAAGATCAAGAGAGATGTGACAAGGAACATATTTCAATGCAGAGCCGTTTCCATTACATCAATCACGTTTAGCACACATCCCTTAAATGAACATTAGAGCTAGACTCTAATGAACGTTGTGAAGTTGTTATCATTTATTTAAGGTGAATGTTCGACGGGAACAATTATTATATATGTTTATCTTTAAAATGTCAAGTGGGGCTTTAAAAAAATCACAACGTATATTCAAAAGACCGAAATGAATGAAGCCAATATGAAAAATGCATGATATGAGTCAAGTGATGCATATAACTTATCAATTGCTTATCACAAAGAAGCAAAATGGATACACACTTTTGCTTTAAATATGTTTTCCACATGTATTTGTTCGACGACATTGATTATGTTCTTTATTTCTATATGTAACAATATATAAATGTAAACAAATGATGATTTTAGATGTTGTGTTCTTTGAATTAATTTATGATATATATGGTCAATCAAATATTTAATTAGGTTGCAAGTAATAATAAGTTACCAAATATAGGATAATATATATTATCTAAAATGAGTGGTCTTAACTATAAAGTCATATCACATTTGTCTTCGCAAACTTCGTAATGGTTTGAATGAGTGCAATGGGCAAAGCTAGCTAGAACGAAAATAAGATGGAAACATTAGTTAGACACGAAAATTGGCCACTGTCCCCCATACTTAAAAGCCTATAAGACCGAGCGATGAGGTACTCGTTAAACGAGGCGACGCATATTCTATGCATTTTTTAAATGATGGTGCGTGAAAGCAAAGAGAGTTGTTGCCGGAATTCGAATATACATTTATGTATATATATAGAAATGATGTATTTTATATTGAATTACCTGCAAAGATTATTATATTATGTATAATCTTCGCAACAGAAAGGCTAGATGTTGCAAAATGAAATACAATAAACATGTCTTAATGCATAATGGGAGTGAAGATTAATTATGATAATGCTTATAATAAATCCTCGAGCTAATTTAACTGGGCAAGTGAGATCCCATGACACTGAAGTACTTCACAAAACCACAATACGTTGTTAAGATAAACAAGGAAACCTGCTGTTTGATTATATTTTATGATATCATATATAAAATCAGCATACAGGTAAAACCTGGGGTCTTCGTCATTTGTTATATAATATTATATAATATTGTGTGGTCATTTTGACCTCATTGCGACGTCAAACTAATGATTTTAACCAACGAAAGACACTAGGTAAAAGCTTGACATCATATGAGGTCAAACTGATTAATTTTAGTGAAAAGATATGACCTAATGATGACTTAGTTGTGACTTTGCAGTTTCGACTGTGATCATATATATTATAAGGTCCGTTAAATATTTAAATATTTAAATAGTTAGATATTTTATTTATTTATTACGCTATAACCCCATATCGATTTTTTTTATCTTTCATATATTTATTATGTTATGCTATCATGAATGTGTAGATATTTTTTGACATTTTATTCATAGTACGGTTGCTCGACAGTAGTTATGTTACTTTAATTTAGTCATTTGGCAGATGATCATAAATAATTGAATATTGATGAATTATCAGATAGACAAATGAAATACTTAAATTACATGTTAAAGATGGGTTCCATAATATTTTGTTGTTGGTACTTGATTTCCGTCCGAGCGTTTTCCCCGTAGCGGTAAATGTCATTGGTTTAATAAATAACATGAGGATGTTAACTTGTTTGCAGGTCTGTGAAATACGAAAGGTCCTAATTAACAATATCGAAATAAACTATCGAACGACAATGATACAACAGCTAAATAATGCAAGAATTCGATTTTGTGTTTTCTGAAGAGCTCTTACTGGTAACATGATGCACAAGTGTGCACATTGATATCACATGATATATAATTGTTGTAGTATATACCATTACATATAATTTCTTTAAGTGGTTTTGCATTTAAACCTATTGTTATTGATCAGATTAACATCCTGTAATGCAAGTACATTTTGTTTCAGTCGGAATAATGGACAAATCGTTTTTAACAATAACATATCATATCAAGGCTGCCATGCTGCGCATGTCAACACATAATTTCTGTTTTCTCAAAAGCTTGCTCATAACTACGATCACTAACACACACTGTAATTGGTGTACAGACAATTGCGTCATAGGAATGTTTTAATATAGATTTTTATATAAACTAAAACTGAACCTCACGCGTGTCTAATTTGGCCCAGTGCATGAGATTGACAATGAGGATCATATAAGTCTATTTTAAGATGTAAGCTATGAATTTCCTATATTTTTATATACGGCTATACGGCTCTATACGGCTATACGGCTTAATAATTTAATTTAAGCGATAAGCTTAAAATTGTTTAATAGAATAGTTAGTAATGTCACCGTGCACGCCGTGTGTTTTTATTTCATTTTGCCTCCCGCCGTTTATAATGTTCTATTCGTGTCACCCTTTTGTCAATGTATTGGTGTACTCAATTTATTGGCGCGACATATTCTATATTTAAATCATTATTTGATATATATCTCGTCGGGTTATAACGGCAGTGTTTATTCTTAGGGTCAGTCGACACAATCTTTTTAACTTTTTAACTTTAACATTGAATTGAACAGGAATGTGTTAAATATATTAAGGATTATATTTGTCACATGAACAATAAAGAAATAACATTTTTAAAGTGTGTGTTATTGTTAGTTAGCAATATACACAGAAAACTGTAGCAATGCGTTAGTGCTAGATAATCTCATGAATTAATAGATTTTACCAAACATAGCTCATGAAAACAATTTTTATGAAGACTCGTTTGTCTTATATGTTAGGTAAGTTACTCATAGGACTTTGACTATGATGGATCTTTGTGACCTTGGTTGGTTAACCTCGCACTTATCTCGCTGTCATACCTCACTCTTGACGATGTTTCAGAAATGCTGTGCTTAAATTCTTTATGGGAAAATTTTGGGATAAAAGTTCATTTTAAAAGACAGTTGTCATGTCAAGTAATTGTTTATCAAAATTCGTTTATAATTTTAGGGCGCAATAAACATTTAATTACATCTAATTTGATGTGTTTTACCTTGTACAAATTGCTGTAACCTATATGAAATCAAGACATTTTGATTGGACTTTATTGTCGTTCCTTATATTTTCGTGAACCAAGAGTAGCGTTGGTTGTTTAATTATACCTAAATCTGCAAAAAAAAAAGAAATTCAACAGCAAACATGATATTACTTACATATATTGGAATATATGAAGACATTTTTTCCAAAACTTGAATGCAAACAAAAAATATCATATATACAGTTTTTCTCTTCAACTATGATATGTTCTTAGATTCGAGAAATCTTCCCAAGTCTGGACTACTCGAGAGCAGTACCTAAAATCTATAGATTGTTTCCCCCTAAAACATATACATCTCCCAAACTAAAGCTAAAACTTTATTTGATTTCTCATTATAAAACCATGTTATTGGGTCGCTATGACCCCCTATTCAACTTGCAGTTTGGCAACGTTTCAACAATCATAGACTCATATAACCATCCGGAAACTAATCAGCATGTACTTTACTAGGACATTTAGCTAGTTCAGAGTTTCCTGCAAGTAAGTGTTTTGATAAGTTGCCATAATATCCTATAGGCATTTAACCTTGACGTCAATGTTTTCGTTTGCGGTTGAGTACGTTGACGTTTTACGAAGACGTTTAATGCTTTAAGCAGAAATATATGATATGTGAACGTCTTTGCTGAACTGTCTACACCCGGCATTGGAAATATTATACAGTATTTTGACTCAACGGTTCCACCCCATGATCATACTTCGGACAACAGCCTTGTTTTGCTCAATTCTTATACTTCGTAAATAATGTGCATGGGTTTGAGTTCACAAATTAAAATCAGGTATTCATCTGGCGTGGTCTTTGCAACGCGATATGAATGTTGATGGCATTTCAATGTCGCTACATTTGCGATATAAATTCAGACGCCATTTCAATGTCGTTTCGCTTCCCAAGTTTTGCTATGTAGATTTTTTTTCTCGCAGAACGGTATTAAAACCCGCCATGATATTTCTTCCATCCTACCATATTGGGCGAAGACTTTAATTCAATATACAATATGAAATAAATATCGCAATTGCGACCTTTCAAACAAGACGTTACTATTACATCGTAAAATGGTCGTTGATCCACTCAGACTGTAAGTAAAATTCCTTGTTGAATGTGATTTCTCGTCCTCAATAGGAGCTATGAAATGCGTTCAAATGGTAGGTAGTCTTCGTTGATTAAATATTTGATCTTACTAGCTATTGAAACCAGCTCTAGGGAACTTTGAAATCGTTGTGATGTTAAAGATTGCAACTTAAGTGTTGAACAGGACTAAACAGAGGCTGCGAAATCCACTTTAGGCGTTTTGCTATTTCTGTAGTGTCTTACATTAATTATATATTCCTTTATCTGATGTATGCACAAATGAACAATTTGACAGCATTTAGATGTTGTTCAATTAACTACTTAACACTATCATACAATGATGATCTCATGCTTATCATTTTGCGTCGCAATACAAGAAGTCCTTTATTCAATTGTAATTTAAGCTATTAGCTTCTCAAATGTGTTAGTGTGTAATCATAAAACGTCTTTACTGCATAGAACAAAGAAGATTAGTTTTATTGCAAGTATACAAAGGATATTTGATTTTCCCATTCAATAGAAAAACTCTACGTTGGACAATTCAAAGTAGGTATACACTCATAAACAAATGCATACGTTCAGTTTTAATTTATAACAAAATCAACAAACATGTCATAATCGTTTGTTTCATTAGCACAACATAAGCCTTAATTACAAGAATTTTAAGGCGAACGGCATTTAATTGGTTTCACAATTAGAAACTTATGCCATGCACCTCCGTTTAATATCAAATATATTGTTCATATTGTAAGGCATGGATCCAACATACGTACAAATCCAGGGTCAAAATTATCTTTCGATTGAGACTCCAATCGATCTTGCAGAAAAGGCTAAAATGACCCTGCTTCTCAACGAAAAATCGTTTAAATGCTATAATCTTTTCTAAAAAAAACATGCAATATATTTCAATAACTAAAACAATTATGATTTATTTTGATATTACTAATATTACTGTATACTTTTTGTTTAGGAAGTAGTAGAACTAGCAGAGCGAAACCAGCAAATTAAAACCCTGAAAAAGTATATGAATAAGTTATAAGTTTTCACATATATACGCAATAAAAAAAATATCCATCGATATACCTATGCTTCAAGTATTCATCGTAATTTCTTCAAATTTTCATAGAATATAATTTTTCTTTAAGAAGTATGAGTAAAATCTTAGATATTATACTTTATGTTGATAATTGAATGTGAATTTTAAAGATAACAAAAAATAAGAGGGAACATCCGCTTAATTCATTTATGAATATAAGATAGCATATACGTAATCGATTTAATTTTATAATTTTAAATATCACTATACAATAAGATAGTCATATGTTAATCCCAATCATATCTGTCTTTGCAAAATGAACTTATTCTGTGTGATACAAAGTAATTTCCTTCTACCTCAGAATCATCGTAGTGATACTGCTGCTTATGTCGGCTGCCCTTATTTGCATCGGTATATTAGTATATTTGCAAATTGAATATTCCCAAAAGCTCGATGATTTGCAAAAGGACACAGCGAAAAAACTTAGCAACATACATGACGACACGAAAAAGTTGGAAACATGTGATTCGCATCTCGAACATATAATGATGAGTAAATATTGTTATGATATTTTTTTTTGAAATTCGATTTGTTTTCCTTATACTGAAACTAAACTAGCTTAAACTATGATATTGAATAACTAATTTGAACCTGATTTAAACTGGATAAGTCTGGTTTTAAGCCATTGTCTAACACATTGTTTTTAGATGACAAACACTTTATGCTAGATTATATGCCACGGACTGGCTGGAAGGCAATGCCTGCAAAGGAAAAAACAATACTTAACCACCCTGCAAAATATGTTATCATTTCACACTCAGCCGACATACATGCGTGTAATTCGCCAGAACAGTGTTGTTTACAAACAAAATACATCCAAAATACGAATATGGAGAATGGTAGGAGCGTTTTGCAATAACTTTAAATTTAATCTTAGTGTATTTCCGTTTCTGAAGATTCAATTCAAAACCAGGCTAATGAATAAAACACTTATTTGTATAAGGAAATAAAACAAAAGGGGATTTTTTCGATGTCTCAATTCTTACACATTATTAAAATAAGACGTGATACCCACATGGGATATTAAATATTCTCCTTTCTCAATTTTTTTTATTTACTGCTAACAGACATATTCTTTTTGTATTATTAGATGTATAATAAATGTACTTTTTTTTAAATACAAGTTTTTGGCGAACAAAATCTGTTGGGTGGATTGTAAGCAAGATCTTCATGGGGTATTTCTCTTGTAGGCTTTAGCGATATCATCTACAACTACCTGGTTGGAAACAATGGAATGATAATCGAGGGACGAGGTAAACAGTGGGAAGGCGCAGTGAACCATGATTTCAATGCAAAATCAATTTCTATAGGTTTTATAGGCGAATTTATTGACGACACTCCTTCAAAAGAAGCTATGAAAGTCACCAAGATGTTTATACATCAGTTAGCGTTGGAAGGTATATGCTATTTGTTTTATTATTGGCAGTATTTAATTGCAGTTATATATAACAAGGGACTATATATAATACCATTTACTATTACAACTACCGCAGTTCGGTAGTTTGCTATCATTAAATACTGAATTAGATATATGTATATGAGCATTAAGGTAAAGTAGTAAGATGTAATAATAACGATAAATAGCTTATCAAAGATACGTTTTGTAATTTACATTTTCCATGTTTGTAAGGTATTTTGGCAAAAAACTTTACCCTACATGGATTGTGTCAATTGGCCTCAAAATATCCCGAGGCACCTGGCAAAGCGCTCTATGATGAAATTAAAACATGGAAATCTTCAGATACGGGATATCCTTGGAGATGGGTAAATATGTTTGAAATACTTATACATACTTTATGTACTTTATAGTACAATTATGAATTCTGTTACAAATACATAGCGCTATCAATCAATATAATTATATGTGTGAAAGAGATAAAGATTCATGAATAATAGCAAAGACATGTCTAAAATACTTTATTGTGCATTTTACCACTTCCAATATGCAAAATATAACAGCAAATACATGCTTAACAAACACTTAATTTTATATGTTTCAACTTGTAATATGCGAGCAAAATAAAAATAGTTTCAAAGATCTGTTTATCTATTGCGATTCGGATATCTAAACAACTAATATAAGGGATATGCCTTTACATATTCTAAACGAATATCAATTGTAAAATAAACTTATTTAAAAGAAATGGCTTTCTATATGATTTATAGTCTATATGTTTCTTGTTATCATTTTAACGAGAAAAGGTTTTTTATAAGCACATTGACTGAAACCTTATATTGAATGAATTCCATCAGATTGTTTACATCATGAACGAATTCAGTTTCCTTACCTGCCTAAGTTCCTATGATTTGTTTGGAAACAGATGTATTATAATATGTTGATCTTACTGCAGGAGTAATAAATCTGTATTCTGTCTATTCCTCAATAATCTAACTTAATTGACATATTTATATTCATATATTCATGTATGACGGTTTCTAGTTTCATCCATCCATCTTCGTTTCAGAGAGAAACAAATGAAAACCACTGTGAAGGAAATGTGCCAAAGGTTTATCCCAAAAAGAAACACGGTCTCATGCATCGCTTTTGGCGTTAGGTCCAATTACTGACATGGATAAACAAGAAAACGTATTTGTAAAATGAGCACTTAAACAAATGTATCATAACTAAAACATTAATCTAGAATGTATTTGTAAAAATACATTTTCTCTCTAAATATATATGTATATATATATTCAATGTATTCTTAGACAAAGGGCTTTGCAGTAAGTGTGTTTTCCCTAAAAATGATTAATTAAACATATATTCTTTTAGAAAAATGTAAATAATTTTATGTTTTTATGTTTAAATTTTCTTAATCTATCTAAAATATAATCAAGGAAATAGTGTATTGGTGTACAGTTTGTCATATTTACATAATTATGTTACCATTTTATCTCCAAGACAGATAACAGGCGAAATAATAATGTTCCTGACTGATTGTTTCTTTATTTTATGCATAATACTTATATATAACGATCATCATATATGTGTAGCTCACTCATGATGACAGCGTTTAATTAATTGGTCAATAATGGTCAATAATGCGCGAACCTTAATTTCCCTTGCAAATACTGCCTTAACCCTCCTGCTTATATAATATATTGGAGTATAACGTTTTAGTTATTACACACTGGTACTTAACTAGCACAAAGGATTACATAACTTTAGTGATTTTATCAACTAAAATAAAAATACTGTTTAGAATGTTAATGAAAATCTTTAAGTGAAATTTTGATCAATCTTTTAATTTATAGTATGTTTTACAATGTGGCATACAATAATTTATCCTTCATTCATGTGCGTTACTAAATAAACTCAAGAATAAAGTTAAAATTCCATTAATGTTATTTTTATATAGTATTCAATTCAAACAACGTTTTTTTCTTCACCCACCTCTTAGCTATATGCTGTAAAATTTCAATCACCATTATGTTATTAATGGCTTTTCATTGAGCATCGGGAAACATCAACATGACAAAGAGTAAATTTCGTCGACTCGACACCTTGATATATATTCATATTGAAAATAAATATCTAAATAGTATATATTATCCCCGTTAGAGTCTCTTAATATTTTTTGGTATTCCCCCAACGGGCCTTGTGCTTCCTCCTATAAAAGATAACTATCTAAATAGTATATATTATATTAAATGGCATCTCAATTATCTTATCAAATTTGTTATACATGCATGCGTCCATGATTGTTGGAAATAATTTAGATTATTTTTAATTTATGAGCAGTCGAATATGATTTTAAAATGAAATAGGTTGAAGAATTTAACTTTAGACTTTAGACTAAATATAGTCTAAATATATACTAATTGTAGAACATCAGTTCGCATTTGACAAATATGCACTATGCACATGTTTGTTGCTGAGGTGCATTTCATATCAGCAAAAATGTTTTGTTTCAGGCACGAATAAATATCCAAATTTATACCAACTGTCAACAACTTAGGAGACAAAAATTGATTTTAAATCATTTTTCATTTAACTTCTGTTAAACCTTTTGTAAGTGCATTCTTTTGCGATAGACCTAATCGAACGAATACATATAACGAAGTCAAGAATGAAATATAGTGAAAAGATAATTATTTTTTTATGCGTTTTTGTGATTGAAGGTCATTGCATATGTCCTATATATGACATCATATTAGTAATGTATATAGCCAGGCTGATTATTTAATCTACTGCTGAAATAAAGTGCGTATTTAAACGCATGCAAAAAAAGAAATTAAGTATAAGATTAAGCAAGAAGGAAATGTTATGAAGTTTGGCATAGTTATTTTAGGTTTTGCTTTAATAATATATCTTTGTTTGTATAGAAAAATATTTCCTTTGAAATAAATCTAGAACACACGGTCGAAATTACTTCAGAAATTTGAAGTAACCTTTATTATCGAAAAAATGTAAATTATTAATTTTAAAACTATTTAAACTATTCTAAGACTATGTAGTACTTCACCTTCTTAGTTCATTTGACATAGATATATTGTACACTTGCATGCACCTGAAATATCAAAATCAATAAGAGTTTGCACTATTGGCCTGTTACACAAATACAGTGAGACAGGTTTTATTGATTCTCGACACTGATAGACAATTAATTCGATTACTTCCAAATAGTCTCTGCATTTCTACTTTTCGAAAATGCTTCTTACTTGATTAATGTTTAATTCGCAATTAAGTGTGTTTCTTGGTGTCATTAGATGGCTAACGAATATAAATGCAATTAACTTAGTATGATAGTCGTGACCAATTGCATATCCGTAATCAATGTTTTATTTACAAACAAAACAGCATACGTAGACAGAACTTGTTTGTAGTGAGAAATAAAAATATACAAATATTGTCTCATTGATATAAACAAAGTAACAACCAACAATGAAATATTAAAATGTTAAATCAGATGGTATTGCAAACTGAATTATTGCTATTATTTGGGAATTACAATGTTGATGTTTAAGTATAACAATTGAGTGTTTAATTGTGATAGTTCATGCACTCATGGTCTCATTTGATACAATAATGAAAATGTTTTAATCAATCGTTTAAAAAGATTTATGAAACATTGGTAAACCCAATGCAACCTCAATGAATGATAAAGAAAAACATTATAATTATCAATTAGAATTAAAACACTTTATACTATTAAAGTATGCGGTCATTATATTAAAATATTTTTCTTATTGATTAACAATTAAAGCATAGGATAAATCTTATCATTAAGAGTCTTGTACACTTCTTACGTCACAGCATGGATAAGTCAATAGTCAAAACAATGAACGTTGTTAAAATTATTTTCATAATACTGACGTTATGTATGGATCGGATAAACACAGTAGAGCAAGAGGCAACAAATACCACGCAGGGGTTTTCCTAGGAGCGCGCCAGGCGCCATGGGCGCCCTAAATTTTAAAATGGCGCCCTAAATCCAAGGTCAGGGCGCCCGATGGCGCCATAAAAATTTGACCAAAGCATTAATAATCTTTTGAATATTACCCATAATTGACCAAATATTCATTAAAACCGTATCGAAACCGAAAAATCATGCACAGAGAAGAGGTTCTGTTTTCCAGATTGATTTAATTTTTACTTTAAAATAACGATGTTTAGAGCTGTGTCTAAGCAAGTCATAAGTCACACGCGCGACCATTATAGTTGTGTCGATGCTACTCCTGAGTTCCGGAAGTTCAAGTAGTATGTGTGATTCAAAGCTCCCTTCAATACCTAACTTCCTTTCAAATTATGCAAATTTTATAGCCCTTTCTATGATTATGGTTACGTTTATAATTACTATGATGTAATATAACGTAAATATAGAACACTCTAATAAAGTTTCTTTTTTTTAGTTTAATATAACCAAAACTGACGATCCTCCCTCTTTTTTAGTTGATGTTAAATGAAGACACCAAGTTTTGTTACCGATAAACAATACATGTTAAACGACGTTCGTTTTTGTATTATATGTATATACCATATATTAAGTTAAGGCGAGTACAATTCGCCGTCATAATCTGGGCGCCCATATGTTGTGAAATGGCGCCCTAAAATTTGGGCCAGGGCGCCATACGGCGCCCTTCGAGAATTTCTAGGAAAACCCCTGACCACGAATATGCCATTGGGAAATACACTAAATAGTACACAATCTAATGCAACTACGGAAGTGCCTCCAGAGAGTATGGATAATAATACATTATCAAATACTACAATAGAAGCACATACAGATAGTACGGATAATAGTACATTAAATGCTACAACAGAGATACCTGTAGAGAGTAATGATGATAGTACATTAAATACTACAACAAAGATACCTGTAGAGAGTAAGGATAATAGTACATTTAATGCTACAACAGAGACACATACAAAGAGTACGAATAATAGTACATTATTTAATGGTTCTACAGAAGAACCTGTCGAAAACACAGATAATAGTACATTATTAAATGTTACAACTGATTTACCTGCAGAAGATATAGAAGATAATACATTATTAAATAGTACTACAGAAGCGTCTGCAGGAAATACGGATAATGATACATTTCAAAATATATCATCAGACGTACCTTTAGAAAATACGGATAGTAGTATATTATTCAATGGTACTACAACAGAATCACCTGCAGAAAATACAGATAATAATACATTATTTAATGGTACTACAGAATTACCTGGAGAAAATACAGATAATAGTACATTATTAAATGGCACTGTAGTTGTAACCATTACAACTCAAATTAATTTAGCTGGCAATCAAACTTCAATACAAGATGATAATAAAAATGGTACACTCCAAGAGGATTCTGCTGAAAACAATGATACAACCTCAAATATTGATGATGGCAATCCATATAATGACACTTCTACTGAAAGTCCGGAAAATCACACTACAATGAACGACACGTTAGTCTCTGATAACAGTACTACACCGTTAGAAGATATAAATGTGGATATAGTTGATACAACACATGATATTCCCACATTGAAAGGTACGTTTATACAATATAACATTCAGCTAATGCAATATGACAATAGCTCTATCATTTGGTTGAATATACCATGCATGTTGATGTTGATTTGATATTATTTGCCATTATATCGACCGAACAAACTAATATTTCCTCGATATATGTGTCCAAATTGTAAATATAAATTGAATATGCGTTTGATGGGATACTTCATTTTATTCTGTACGTAGTTTACATATCAAACGAACTTGCCCTATTTGAAACAGCTTACTATCTTCACTACACTGATAAGGCCTACAGCTAATTCATGTGTTAACTTTAAACCAAACATAAAATCTAGACAAAACAGAGCATAGGCATACAGCTACAACTATGTGATGTGAAAATTAATTATGTTATATTTCTTTCTTTGCAGATTCAAACCCATGCATCTCAGACCCGTGTCAGCATATATGCCAGGCACTATCAATGGCACATACTCCCAGTACACCCGATGATTCAAGGGATACAACCACACGCGAACCGGATAATTCAACTGATATAACCACAAGTGAACCGGATAATTCAACTGATATAACCACAAGTGAACCGGATAATTCAACAGATATAACCACAAGTGAACCGGATAATTTAACTGATATAACCACAAATGAACCCGATAATTCAAATTATATAACCACAAGTGAACCGGATAATTCAACTGATACGACCACAAGAGAACCGGATAATTCAACTGATATAACCACAAGTTCACCGGATAATTCAAATGATATAACTACAAGAGAACCGGATAATTCAACTGATATAACCACAAGTGAACCGGATAATTCAACTTATATAACCACAAGTAAACCGGATAATTCAACTAATATAACCACAAGTGAACCGGATAATTCAACTGATATAACCACAAGTGAACCAGATAATTCAAGAGATATTAGCACAAGTGAACCGGTTAATTCAACTGATATAACCACACGTGAACCGGATAATTCAACTGATATAACCCCAAGTGAACCGGTCAATGTCAGTTATATAACCACAAGTGAACCGGATAATTTCAGTGATATAACCACTAATGTGCCAGACTTTACATTGGCAAATACTTTAGAAAGCCCAACAACCATATTTTCCGAAAATGATTACACGTGTTCGTGTTATTCCGGATATGAACTAAACGACGACCGAATCACATGCAGTGATATAGATGAATGCCATTTTGAATGCACAGGTAGATTTTAACAGTAGTTTACAGCTCATGCTTATTCATAATCAATTATTTTTGATAATGGATTGTAAACTAAGCCAATTAAAGGACTCCATCTATTTTACTTATTTAAATATTGTACAGTCGCCTCGGCTGCGCTTAAGGAAATGTACAATATGTTAATTATTGGACTGACCTCGTATTTTATCCTATACGCCTGGAGAACTTCGAGATTTCACTGTATATCTAATACAGTTCAAAATAAACTTTCCTGTCAAGAAACTCGTAATGAAAAAGAAAATACAAATAAAAGGAAATGATAAATGTTTTATACTTACTTTTCATGTCTGATGGTTCTTACATATTTTCCACCGGTTAAATCTAGGATGATTCTATATGAATTTATATAAAATTGAATTATTTTGTCCTACAGGTGAAAATGAAATTTGTGAGAATACACCCGGAAGTTTTGAATGTCGGTGTGAGAGGGGTTATAGCCGATCTAACACTCATGGAAACTGTCTGAAAGGTACCCAATTAAAAATATACCATTTACTGATTAACTAGGTTGTAATGGCCTTGGTCGGATTGTTGTAATATGTGCCGTAAACTTAAAGGAAAAGCCCACTGATGCGTTGATAATTTATTCCATTTTAATGCTGTAACATCATTTCACAATATTCACTTATAAAGTAATCCGTCGATGTTTCAAACATATTCTCATCCAACAGCAACGTGGAAAACTTTGACC
>LQRL01015319.1:0-10456 GCA_001703475.1 Hydroides elegans | reverse complement strand
AAGCAGCGAGCTAGAACCGAAATACGTAGACAGTTTTTCACAAATAGGGTGGTTGATGCTTGGAATGATCTTGACGAACATACCGTCAATGCCAAAACAGCCGCAACGTTCAAAACCAGACTAGAGCTGAGTGGCTAAGCCATAAACTCAGAAGATGATCAAGGTATCAAGGTATCAAGGTTATCATACACAAGGATGCATTTTACAATGTTATGACATAACAAAAGCCGCATCAGGCAAAGTTCAACAAGTTTTTTCTATTATCGCTCACCTAAACTAGCACCCATCATTTATTATCAACTTCATAGGCTCAAAACTAGGATTATTCACCAAGAATTGTAGACGATTTATTAATATCAACATCAACTTAATTATTTTTGAGGTCATTCACATAGATACAGCGTTAAAACAATTATTTGTTTCTTATACCTGGATGAATATCAGCTTACTTTTTATTTTAGAGCACCAGCGTAAAATGTCATTGTGACGTCACAATCATTGTCAAATAGCCGTTACCATAACCATATTGTGGCTTCACATATCTCAGATGAAGTAATGAATAGTGGAATAACATTTAATTTAAAAAGAATAATAGAATTCGAGGCACAGTTCATTAAAAACTCACAATAATTCTAAAAAGGAATTGGATTATCACACAGGACAGGCTTATAACATTACTAATATGAGTTGAAGTATTAAAACTAATTGAACACAATCAGAAAGTTGCGAGCATAAAGATACATAAATGTTGTTCCTAACATAAACAAAGGAGTTAGACATTGAGTGTTTTACTATATAGATTCGAGGATCAAAGACACAGTTTTATCAAAATGCATTTACTGGTGAAACATAACTTCTTTACAAACGTCGAGGGATGTCGTTCAATCATACGAAAACCCATGCTACAGATGAACAATAATCGATTACATGATGAACATATATCAATGGAAAACGGAGTTACAACAAAACTAATTTGAATCTCGGGAAGCATAAGTTATACACCATTACAATAATTACGAACTAGCTTCATGGGTCAAAATGCTTGGAGATCACCAGTGACAGACCTTAACAGGGTGCAGATTACAGCTACAATGCATCATAATGTATTGCATAGTGATTCATCAGATAACCATCCAAACATGGCTGGTTTTACAAACTCTTTATGTAATAGGACAACGGCAAAACAATTTTTTGCGATACTATCAGACTACCAAAAATCATGATTTCTAAAGTAATCCAATGGGATTCCTGTAAACAGGAAACGGTCGACACACAACATATCAATACTTTTGAAGGGTGCATCACAAAGTCCTTCACCTGCAATGATATTGGCTTCTTATTTTTTATGACATTGTAAAAAGCGCGACGACCACATCCACAAACCGTATAAACATATGAAAGTTGCATCGATAATCAAAGAAGTGATTATTACACATATGGTGAATTCGACTCAATGAGTAGAAGGAAAAAAAATGGCCCAAATAAACAGCTTATCAACCCAATAAGATATCTAACAGTTTGCGATGTGTGAATCGAATGTGACGGATTACTAATAAGGTGAAAAATATAGACGACGATTGTACGTCATTGAGTTCACAGAAATACCAGTTATTCCGCACATTTGTTAAACCCTTACACATCTTTTAATTGGACTTTGACAACTGCATCAATACATAATCTGCAATTTTATTAAGTCGTTGTCAGTGTCATTGACACAATATTATCATACATGGCCCAGAATTTACAACATGGGCTGCTACAAATCGAAATACGAAGAAAAAAATACAAGGAAATGAAAATATGAATTAGAAGGACGAAGTAAGCCGGTCGCGCACTGGTGACACAAAACTTTGTTGGGAAACTTATTGTTGCATGTAGCCTTCAGAGGCACCCGAAATCAGTAGCTAAGCGAAGCGAGTACCTGATGACACCCATGACACAGCGACAGTAATTATATAAACTTGATTATTTAATCCACTGCAGTAGTACCGAGTGCAGGAATCACTTGGTGAAAGCCAAGAAAATGAGACCTTGATAAAAAGTGCTATTTTGATAGTCAAGCAACGACAAAGACTCGTACTATCAATGGCTTCAAGTAACAAAAATAGAAATACCATAAGGACCGATCAATAAGTAATGCACATCTAGCTACATCATCCAAGATGAGAGGGAGAGACAGTTTGGGATTGTTGTGCTATACGAAGCCCAACACTACAATAAATCTACTAATACGAGTAACAAGAAAGACCAAAGGAGAATAAGCGATGTTCTGGTACTGTTCCACATAAGCTTACTTATTTACCTGTGTCAATCTTGCTTCTCTTTATAAAATAAGGTTTGGCGAATCGAGTCTTGAGGAAGTAAGCACCCGTCTCACCCTTTCTGGAAAGGCAAGCTAGAAAGCATCGAACGAACCTGGACTGTTTGATTTGTAATCTGCACATTGCGAGGGCGCGACCTTGATTCTCTGCTATTGAGCGTATCCGATAGACACCTGGTTCTGCGTCTCAAGGTGACTGGACAATCCTATGCCATAATAATAGGCGCATACACTCATGCTACAATACACAGACGAGACCAAAATACTTATATGAATACCTTGATACAGTCGAATAGCTATGAAGAACACACGGACAAGCTCATAAGTGGTGGTTTAGGCACATGCAGCTTGAATGATGAGATCATGCTGTCTTAGTGTGTTTCAGATGAGCTGTTCATCACTTATATGGTCATCATCACTGATGGTGCAATTTCACGGCAAATGAAAAGGAGCATGTTGAACACATGGTAACACAAGAACTGAGGCAGAGCGATTAAGTAAGACCAGTATGGCCCATGGTAGGCTGGGGCATGGATGCATCAAACGTGTCATGTGGAAAAAAACCCTCGGATAACTTACGCAGAGAACTCGTCCAATTTCTGGTGGTGTGGCAACAGAAAGAAACGAATAGGAAAGCTACAGAAGTTAGCCTTAAAGCGCAAAGAAGCTGGTTCCGATGTGTAAACGTTCAGAGTAGGAAGTTGACAAGGAACAAGCTGTGGTGAACAGAACCCCTAAGACCTAAGGTTGACCTATTATCAGTGCATGACATATTGCTATCTCCAAGCAATCTTGCCATCTAGATACTGTCAAACGATCCAGCCTGCGTCGGATGCGGGAAAAGAGCAACCACAGAGCATATACTGAGTTCATGTACCATATCATTGGCAGATAGTAGATACAGATTGTGCCATGACCATGTACTAGAGGCCATTGCAGGAGTTTAAGGTAAGGCCAGCAAGAGTGCAACAACGAAGAAGCATAGACCGCGTCTATGAGGATCTGTCGGCGCCGGTCGAATGTTCAGCCGGCGGAACTCCGCACGGACAGTTAACAAATCTCAATGTTGGCGACTGGAACGGAGATGAAAACCACCCCCACAGTCTGGTGTCCACAACGAATCAGTCGGGTGGCCGGAAAGGAGGTGAACACCACCCCGACAGTCTGGAACTCACAAAGAATCATGACAGAATGAGACTCGTCGAAAGTATAGAAGGAAAGCCTGGAAGGAATCGTGATAGCCCCTTGGAGAATATAACTACATACAAGTGAAGACACGACGTGCTTAATAACTTCTATTCGTGCACCGTCCGAGTGTTCGTGCGGACCTCTGCATCTAGCAAGCATGCATACGAATTCATGAAGGCGATGACTCATTTGAATGTGTGGCTAAATACGTCACCCAAGCAAGAAACGCATGTAGAGCCAAAAGGCTAAGAAAAAGAGTAACAACAGAAAGAGTATAGGACACGTAACTAGTCCAAGTATTGAAAGTGATAAATGCATTCCCAGATATAAACCTGAATCAATGAAGGCCAAATAAACAATAGTGGAGGCTGTGTCAGGCGACAACTTCTGGACATGTGGCTCGTCCAAGGAGGAAGTTGGGTGGTGAAACACTGAAAGCTGGCCGTGGAGAAAACATAATGGGAAACCTTCATATTGAGCTGAGAGAAGAAGTGAGGAGAGGTGGAGCAAACCTGCTCATCTGTAATGGCGCGGTGTTATCAAGTGCATTGACGACTTAGGACGAGTGCAAAGTCCCTATTCGTCGAAATGTACATTGCAGACTGGGAGGGACCTAAGGATCCACATATAAAGCTGCAACCGAGCAGTATTAAATGTATCTTTCCAGAAAATAAACAAGCTCAACAGGCTCAACAATGTTAAAGTTACTCAGATCAAAGAACCGGCTTCTTGGCTACGTCATGGTCAGGCAACGTAACCGACGCGATTTAAGAGTCATCACCCATTGGTGTAACGTTGAATAAACCTCCACATTGCACTACAGGATAGGAAAAACCTACAACCACATGCCCAGAAGCATAATGTTAAGGCACTGGGTAAACACACACAGCTCGGGATCTCACAAACATACTTGATTTGTGCAACCCTTTTCTAGCAGCTAGCCTTGGAGAAAACACACGATTCAAAGTGCTACATACACCGCTGCTGACGCTCTTGGCTTCTTTAAAAGGAAGCACCAGGATTTGATCGAAAATAATGGCACAGAAATACAGGTACTACTAGCTAGCAAACCTCTTCATAAAAAGGTTTCGTACAATGAAGTATATCGGCCACCAATAAGAGTTTTAGGGCCATGAAGAACAGTTTGTGGGAAGAAAAAGAGATGGCTCTCCAAGCAGTCGCCAACTCTTACTATATCAAACCTCTACTTGACGTCTATGAGCTATCTACGTACAAAGCGGATCGAGCCTAGTGATTGATAAAAAGGCTTACTGACCGAGCAGTTGATACAAAATGGCTTACTGGCGGATGGGTTAATGACATTCCTTGCTTAACAGCTAGATAGTCTGCTATTTCAGTTAAAGCCTTGCAGAAAGTTCCGAAGCGCCTCATATCTGAAGACCTCAATGTGGAATCCAGTAAGTCAGAAGAAGCGGTAAAGCTGAGTTCTTCAGGCGAAGCACTGGGACAGGACGATGGAATACCAGGCTAAATCAACAGGTGCGGAGGCAACTGACAAAGCTGTATTAGCTGAATAAATGGTGATTTGACAGGACATTAAAAGTGCACCTTTTACACATATGTTTAAGCAAAAGAAAAAAAACGCTCTCAGCGTGAGAATCACCGGGATATTTTATTACCATACACAACAGAAAATATTCTGGCTAGGGTCGTCATCAACAGCCTAACGAACGAAATCTTAAACAATGTGCATTGTGGTTTTCGTGAAGGCTGTGGTATTGCTGATATGATTTTCGCCAACAGACAGATTCAATAAAAGATACAGAAGGAGCATAACAAACCGCTACATACGGTTTTTTGGAACCGACAGTTGGTATTCGACACCACCGGTAGAGAGTTTTTGGAAGCAGCTCCGCAAAGAGAGCTGCCCCACCTAAATAAAAGAACCGCCATTATTATTAGATTATTGCACCACAGCATAATGGGTTCGACAGATATTCAACAGTGAATAGCGCTCAGGGTTATTTCATATCACAAACGCTGCTAAACAGAGCTGCGTATTAGATATGAGGCGAATGGCCAGAATACAAACAGCCAGCTACAGAAGGAAGCTCTCACCATCAGTATATAAAAGACGGAATTCTTATTTCTGCCAATACCCAAATAGCAACTAGAGCCAGCGGTAGTGATTGATGGCACTATACTGTTGTCTATATAAATCATCTGCCACCTATGAAGCATCATGTCATGCTCTCTAGGCCAGGAAAACAACCCGTTTATCGAAGGCAATCGTCGCCTTTTGTCGAGTCTAAATCGAGTGCATGAACAATGTACAGAAATAATTTTTTGCCTAATGGAGCCGTTTCAAATGAGATGCCTGCAAAAATATCACAACATTCACTTGCAGGACCAAGTACTGAACATGATAGTTTTAAGGCAAAATAGCGAGGGAATAGTCACTAAAGGTCCAGCTATACTGGGCAGAACATATGCGAATAAAAGACTTCCTTTTACCAATTAAATGCGATGTTATTTTGGCAACTTAAAGGTTGCATTAGAGGTAAAGTAAGCTTACCTAACATAGATATTCATATGTTTAATCTGAAAGAATCCAAATACTTTCAAAGCAGTCAAAGCGGTCTAAATCCAACTAAATCAAACTTACCGACCACTGTAAAGGGCACGATGTCACGCGGCCCTAGAAATATTAACGCTTAGAGACGGTGATACGTGAAAGAGCAGTTAGGTATGCTTCAAACAGGTTCCAACACCGCGTTGTGTCCTGTGCGGAAAACAATGTTTTTGCTCGCAAGAAGCTAGCATCTCACCAGAGGGCTTGCCTTCGCTGGGACGCAAGTTTCATCGCAGAGAGGAGAAGAGAAACACATCAAATTTCCTTAAACTATTTATTATCTACGAAAAGGGCACACCAATTATACATAATATAACTGATTAAGTATAAACCTTGGCTCAGAAAAATAAATGACAGTGACGCTATTGTCATTTGAAGCTTCTAGAACATGTTTGGCTAATTTCGATATATGCTATTTCCCAGAAAAGGATATACCATTGTGCAGGCGACTGAACATATTCTTTTGGAAGTAGTTGTAGTTATCCAAAATTCTACGCATCGCATTAGATAAAGTAGGCAGAATGATTTAACTCCAAAGACATCAACAGTTGTGAAATAGAAAGTTGCGAGGGTTTGCAATTGAAATATTATCGGATGAGGTCCAGGGGTACCAGGGGCGGCCATATTACGCCCATATAAGGGAATTTGTGTAGCGATATAATAATTTATTATTTGCCGGTAATGTTTCGATTATGGTTGAAAATAGGAATGGATTTTATTTAACGTTTAACGGACAGTAATACTCTTTAGATTATATTATTTAACGTTCAACGGACAGTAATACTCTTTAGACTCTCAACAGTAATATGGTCCAGGCAGGAATGTTCCGGTCATGGTCATACAAGATTAGAATTAAGATTGGAAAATTTAGATTGGTAGTTATACCGTTCGATACATAATTTCTCTGGTATGGGCGTAGTATGGCTCTACTATTTTGTACGGGTCACTACCTTAAAAGTAGTAGTAGCCCCACTTATAAACCCCATGTTCAATGACTGGATACTTCTAACTGTCTTAAATTTAAGGGACAAATGCCCTTCCCTAGCACATTGTTCATACACACTTGCACCCCAATATGGTACCGTTCTCCAATCAAAACAAAGCATGATCTGGGATGAAGATAGTAGGGATTGGAAACGATTCGACTGCACTCGCACATAAAACGACGAAAAATTCCCCAGTCGTAGGAAACAGTGAAATTTATGTTCTATATATAGCAACTTTATTCGAAACGATTGTTTTCGGCCTCGATTCCACTCCCCGTATATTCCTCCCAGGCATGATGTATGTAATGTTTCCTCTGGGGAAAGTATCGATTAGACCTCAAAACAACACAAATACGCATTTAATAGGCTTTAAGACCTTTTAATTCGCCGTCGGATTTTAAATTTCAGATAGAAAAAAAAACGTACGCAAGTGGGTTCATATGATGGTAAGCGCTTAAAAAGATATGCGAAAAAACTAAGTTACCACCAGTTTTTACGACAAGTAAAACTGCCTGAGGAAAATAATGAGTAAACATGACGAAGAAAAATGAATGGAAAAAACAGTGCAGAACTGTACTTTAACTTCTGAGCGACCCGCTTCAAAAGATGTAAAACAACAAGGAACTACTCCACGTACAAATGGAGAAAACCTTTGCGCCTCATCTAGTTTTAAGTTCGGAATTTTCTTTTTGTCTACTCTGCCACATTGAGCAAAACCCATTCGATACTTCCTCTGTTATTGAGGCATCAGATTCACTATCGCTGTCCGAATCGTCTTACTGGGGTTGACTTAGAATGCCCGTTGATCGACCACTGGAATTATCTCGGAAAACGGTATCCTAGCCCGTTGTTCTTCTTAAGGCCGATACTGAATAGCGGGCACTGGGTCGAAATCATCTACTTGTACGCTTATGATCTTCATGGTCATGTTGTCATTCAGTGAATCCTGTGACATCGAAGCTTTATGGGTGATTTTAACGAACTTCAGTTGGTTGAATCCGCGCTCAACCTCAGCATTTGTAGCTGGTACAGTTAAAACTAAGCCGATCTACGGTAAAATGTTGCCATGTGCTTCGCCATACTGTGAGTTGATTTGCGCTCAGTTCAGCTTGCCTAGCACAGCACTGGGACTGAAATTCAAGGTTAAACTAAATATCTAACTTTAGATCCTATAATATAGGTTTATTCGTGTATCTTAAATAACTTTATTTGAAAGCACATATAACAATATATACTATTTCTATTAGCTCATTTAGAGAGATGATACTTAGCAAATGACGATTTTTACCAATTGCAATTTTAACCGTTTATAATTTAAAATCACGGATAATCCTCATAAATCTTAGTTTTTAAGGATAGAAACTCCGATACACATTGTGTGGCGTCTTTCGCTGCGCAATGGGCGAAGTGATTAACAGGGACTTTAACATCTTCGTGCCTAAAATCGGTAACAATTTTAACCAATTATGGTATAAAGCTAAGGTCTCATAAGCGCACATAATTGTCAGTTATTTCCTACTTCCGAAATATGAGTTTTGGTGGTTTTCATGCACAACTCTTTATAACTTGAATACTTTCTTTGTATTAATTATAATAATTCGATAATTAAGGAGATAAAAACAGTACCTATTTAGTTTATTTCATATCTAAGATGGTTCTTCCCTATTATTATGAACCTAAAGCATCTTTCTCTCCAGGAGCAAGCAAGCATTTTAAGTTGGAAATCCTAGTGCTGTTGATGATGGGTCCCACACAAAACTGGCTCTACAACCAACGATAGACCAGGTTGTTGAGAAAGCTCTATTGTCCTGCTTTGGTGAGAGGTGACCCTGTCAAACGCACACCGTGGTAATGGTTCTTGCCCACAACGTCACTCAAGTAAGGCCCATCACTGCAAAATAAATTTGCGAATACTTTTCACCTACAGTTTGATCAATTTATAAACATTTATTTTGAAGCCCATTGCCATTTTACCACACTTTTTTATTGTTCTTACTCGATATGCCTTTTTAATGAGACATTAAGAAGTGATGAATGATAGCAGAATAAATTAAATATTAGGCAGAAACTAAGATTAAAGAAACTTACGTTGTCTTGAAATTGTTGAGCGCCTTGTAAGAAGAATGGACCTCAAATTTGACATCGGAGACCGTGGCATCGCAGCGTCGACACGCAAATGACAGTAGCTTCAAGTAAAAGGTGACGTCGTGGAGATGGTGAAACAAGATTGTCAAGGGTTTAGTGTTTTAGTGCTTTAGTGTATAGCTTAAGGTATTTTAGTACTTGCACATGTGTAACGTTTCTTCAATATATTAATATATGCACTAAGTGTGCAAGTTAATAGAAACACGGGAAAATGCATAAGTAAGTGACATGTCATCCATTTGTTTTCTCATTTGCATAAAGATATTTTAAGAGGTGGGATATATTTATACCAGATGGGATACGAACCCGTGATCGAATGAGTGGGAGCTCCATGCTGTACCAACTGAGCTACAGGCCCATCATGAGATGAATAAGCATACAAACATGTATGTTTTACAAGAGTGCATTATGTATAATTTAATTTGAAGATTTCTCGAATCGATGCGACTAAACATTTTATGAAAATATAAGAGGAATATAATTTTTGCGTTTTTAAATGAAAAAGTATTTAAGGCTGAATCCAGGTTCGAACCCACGATTTTGGGATCACTAGGCAGATACTCCACCGACTGAGCTATCTGGCCAGATGTGAAACTCCTTGCTCTATTCAAAGAAGTCAATAAATGCCAAAACATGATAAGCATAAGGGAAAGTATGAGCTAATATACAAACCCCAGAATTATAAAGAAAAGAAGAGATAAGAAGAAGGACAAGGTTAAGTATAAGTTTAAATAAAACTATAATCATGAACACAATACATAATGAGGTGACCACCCGTATGAAGAGTAGAGAAGAATTTCACCCGTAAATAAACGATATTTTTGGTGGAGAATGCTTTTTCCTTTTCAAATAGAGCGAGACATGGATTATCGCATGGAAAAAACAACATGAACAGCCGAAATCTAATAATTTTCCTTCTTATAATTTGACCGAGATTTTTTCCATGTTATTTTCTTACCAATAACAGGGATTTATAGAATATCAGAAGAACTTTGAACTGATCATTTTATTCCACCCGTAAATTATAACTTTTTTGGCGAGGATTTCAAATTCTATATTTTCTTGATACTATTACGTTGGTAATTTTGTATGATAAAATGAATAAGGAAGAAATAAGAAAAGGTATCTCATTAAAGATAATCAAAAACGATATGGGTTTGTTTTAAGGCAAGTGTATGGCTTTCTTGACCACTCTCTGTTTGATAAACGCTAAAAGTTAACATT
>LQRL01015305.1:2480-18256 GCA_001703475.1 Hydroides elegans | reverse complement strand
AAGTTCATATTCATCAGAAGTGCTGTATTCAGTTGTTGAATTCATATATTCATCACAATCACTCAATATTTCAATATCACTGTCCATAACTATATCGCATTCAAATTCCGTAAGCTGATTTCGCCCATCGATAAAATTCAATACGGGGCAATCCATTGCCTTCTCAAGTTGACTCATTTTATTTTATTCAAGCGCAAGCAACGCAAGTCCAAGAATTTCACATTTTCCACAAAAGAAGAGCTAAATTCCGGAATTTCCCGAACGCCTTGACATGAAATGCGAGACCGAACACAATTACAATTTCTAAGTCCATAACACCTTGCATCAGCAGCAGTGGGTATAAATGCAATAGAGCACACGCATTAAAACCACCACTCAGTATAATACCAAAGCATACTCAACACAAAAGTATTGACCACTGACTAAGCCCCTTATATAAGCCCCTTTATATAAGCCTATGGTGAGGCCTTATCATCGTTGTAAGGTGACCATCTCTTTCGCTCAGTCAGTAAATGAGCGTCATTAGCAACAATGAGTCATTTTTAAAAAAGGCACACCCAAACTGCAGCCAACAAACGCGTCCTGGTCATCAAAATGTGAATCCTTGTCGAAAAAGCAGGGCGTGAATTTTCCATGGCCAAAAAGCATTGCATGTATCGTAGGAATCGATTGCATAAGTTGAACCAATTGATGGTTTGATAAAAAAGCTTAGGACGACCACCACAAACTTGTCCATCACATATAAAATATTTTCGTATCTTTACTCCACTTGGGTATATTGTGATAAAAACATCAACAAAAACATCGGCCTTGACCTCTTGCTCCTGTAATCTTCCATTTGAATAGAAAGAAAAAAAACGGACTTCAGCTTGACTCATGTGAATGCCCTTATTTCCTTTTATTCTATAAAGCTTACCACCAACGGTGAACTGCTGAAGCTCGGCAAGCTCCACATTAGCATAACCAAATATACAATTTTGGCTATTTAATATTTGTTAATTGCTACTTTCAATAACTCTCTTTTTTCAATTTTAGATACGGTTATATGGATCGAAGCCGACGAAAACGATAATCATGGCCCTACTTTCTCTCCGCCATATTATATACAAAGTCCAGAATACTGCCCTCGACCTCAAAGCCCGATTCCATGGCCCTTTTCGGACAATACACCAGATAGCAGTACGACCTATAGCCCCGCTTCACCAACCTACAGCCCTGCTTCACCGACCTACAGCCCTGCTTCACCGACTTACAGTCCGGCTTCACCCACTTACAGTCCTGCTTTACCGACTTAAAGTCCGGCTTCATCTACTTATAGCCCAGCGTCTCCCGCCAACAGTGAATTTTCCGTGGAATATAGCCCTGCCTCTCCCATGCAATCGACATCAAAGAAATCTCCCGCAAAGACAAAACAGCGAAAATTTTAGACAGTAAACAAATAAAATAAATTACCGTTCAATTTCAATAACGTGGCGTATTTAGAACCGCCTAGCGGTTTGTGGCGTATATGTTCAAAAATCGGCTGATTGTTGGTTGCATTTTGCTCTCCCGTTCCGTTATGCCCAAATGATATAAATTGTCTACTTATAATTTTATTATTTAAACGTATGATTTCAAAATCAAAGTTGTACTCTAACGCACTGATTTATGTATATTTTTTAATATGGTAGTACATTTTGAACATCTGAAATATGATTCAATAATAAATTCAATACGAATAAAGGACTAATTTTAATAGTTGTTTCATTATTTAAAGTCGTTTGTGTCCTTTTTTTCAATAAACCATTTGCATAAATGAGTGCATTATATATTCAAGACATATCACCAAATACCATTTTACAAGTATGAAGTAAACACCTACTCATTATGTGAGAAAACAAATCAATTTCTTCATTTCTAAGACCTTGCATAAACAAATATGCATAATCAAGAAACAACGCTTTAGTATTTGTAGATGTACAACGAATTAGGCTATTTATCACCGCTACACAAATAATCAATAATTCGTTGCACACACTTAATGATTCGCTGATCCTAAAAATGAGCCTTTACACATGCATGATTTTAGTTTCTCTGAAAAAAAAACAATAAAAACTTACCATCGATAATACTCTTATGTTGTGCTTCGATTCTACCATTATTTTGACGAGATTATATTCTACTCCCACCCCTGACATTTTCACGCTTCACCTATGAACTCTTTTAGCTGTTGCTTTTTGTGTGTGATTATTTTGACTATCACCAGAGTCCTGAGACGTTTAAGCATTAACATCCATTTTGTATAGTTTTAATGCCCGATTGGAATGAGGGAATGATGACCAAAATACCCGTCATGTATATATAAGATACGATATCACGTGGTATTTTTACCCCGATGAAGCGCTGATGCCAGTCCGATATCGGAAACACAGCAGTTATTTTTCTATAATTTATTAAAAGGCGCATGTATGGGATGAGCGATTTTGAGCATCGAGCCAGCGGCGTATGCTCAAGTTATAGCGAAAACAGGGAATTCTGCCTTCAGGCTATTGTATACTAATCCCCTACTCGCTAGGATCTCACTGACCTTTACAATTGCATTTTCTATATTAAAATGCCTGCTATACAACTGATCCCGGTCATATAAAAAAAACCTTTTGTTATCCCCCCCTTCTTGGTTCTTCATGTGATTCGGAAACATTCGAGCTCAACGCGCGAGAAATTGAAATTGATTTTAAAATCTGGGAGGCCGGGTGTGCCGACTCGGAACCCGAACACGATATATTACCATCTAATGCGCTATTCATATTTTAAGCTTTTAACCAAATACAATTGTCGCACTGATTTTCTATAACCTGGTAAATTAGCCTTGCGGCCGAATGTGTTTTGAAAGAATAAACCATTTCCTTCAACCGCTAGACAAACTTTTCGGACATTTAAGGTGAGGTAGGAATATTATTAACTTAGCCAATCATGTATATGCCATGTTTCTTTATTATTGTGCAATATTTTGAATTAACAAAATTATTATTTCTATATGTAGTTTTCCAAGTGTACATTAAACAAATATATGTTACGAAAATATCTAGATATAATATAACACACCTTCAATTTGACATTATTTTGTGTCGTTTGTACTTTTGACATTTCCGGGGTATAGAGCGGATTGAATAATCAGCAGTATCTCCGGATTTAAACCCCATCGAACACCTATGGGACAAGGTTAGGTAAGAATGTCAATCCAATGAGAACTATATGGTGTCTTTCATTTTTGTGAAGACTTCATGAATTAATTGTGTGTCGTTGCAATTTTTAATAAATACTTGGAAATCTTAAACATCGGGTTAAATGGCAAAATGCAGTTCTTAAAATTGAAATTTAAGTGATGTTCCCACGATCAGATTTTAAAAATATAAAATTAAATAAATCTTCATCTTATTCTTTTTCTTATGATACCGAGCTTACTTGTAGGTCAAATCGTTTTCATAAGGAAAAATCGACCTAAACGTCCATATATTAGTTGATATTTTACATTGATCTAATGGCGAAATTCAAATTTTATATTTGTATTTTTAGCATTGTTCCAACGATAAAATCATATTTCTATTAATATAACATCAAACTTGATAATGTTATGCTACAGCAATAACAAGTTTACTGGTAGGTCAAACCATTTTGTTAACGAATCAGAACCCTAAACTTTATACATTTATTGAGATTTTAGATATGGTTGAATAGAAAAAAAATGCTATATTAATATCGTTTATAAGTTATGTTCCCTTGATAGAATTTTATTCAAAATTATATCAAATTAAACTTCATCTTATTCTGTTTGATATGGCACCAAGTTAACTGGTAGGTCAAAACGTTTTGTTTATAAGCCAAAACCTTAAACTTTAATATATTTTTGGATATTGAACATTGGGTAAATGGCAAATACTATTTTTTTTATCGTACATGACGCAATGTTCCCACGATACGATTTTATTTAAAATTATATAAATTCCTTCTTCAATGTTGGTTTTGTCTAATTTGGTAACAAGACATCGGAGAGTTAGGCTGATTTACTTTTCATAACTTATTATTGATAACCACAATCCCATCCCATTCTGACTTAAATGTATGTCATAATTTGGTATAGTCAGGATATATTGTAGGAGCATAGTTCATACCCGTTGTTCTGTTCAAATAGCGTTTTAATTAATAGACTGATAAATCTTATTTAATAAATATATAGTTGAGTTGTTATAGATATCTAGATAACATGATTACGCATGTATAATCTTTTTTCTTGTTATGTCATTTATTGTAGCAAATATTATGCAAAGAAAAAAGTATATATACGAAATATGTATTTGTTGCCTCGAAAACAATCTATATATCAAACGTGCTCTTGATATAGTAAAACTCTTGTGTCACTAAACTTAAAAACTCGATGACTAGCAACCGACTCCAACTTAACTAAGAAAAAAAAAACAGATATCGTTGTGTTCTCGCCCCATAACATAGTATGACCAAATATCACAACCATCGATGTGTGCGACACCTCTATTTCGTTAACAAACAGCGCTATGAATATTGGAGTTGTGTTTGACTCAACCCTATATATTGATAAACACACATCGGATCTCTGCAGGCAGAAAAAGCGAGCCTGGACCAGACCCCAATGAGACCGGTGTTTTTTTCGGAATAGGCTCGTTTTTACACGCATCAAGGTCACCAGGCACCCCACCTCTGGCGTCGACGCGCCAAAAGTCGATATGACAATCGATTCCTCAGACGACAGGAACTGTACGGAGGCGGCTCGTTCATGGTTTGTGCTGCTATTGGACGCAATTTCAGATTGTTTTGATTGATGGAGTCTCTTCTGCGCGGCGATACCAGGATGAGTTCCTCGAGAACAATATCTGACCATTGACGGTAGCGGCAGATTCTGGCGAGTTCATTTACGACGATCAGAACGCCCGTACATACAGGGGTGGACTCATCGATGAGTACATTTAAACAGAACGACATCTAGCGGATGGAATGGCCGGCAAAGTCGCCGGACCTTAATCCAATCGAACATGTATTGGCAATTATGCACAGGCACATCACTGAGTGACAAGAGGCCCGCCACACCCTCAACAACCTGAGGAGGATTATAAGAGCAGGATTATAAGAGGAGAGTGGGAAAATAACAGCATTGCCGAGGTGAATGGACTTTTGAACGGCGGGCCAGAGAGGTGTTTGAGCTAAATATTCATCACTCCAATAATTGAGTCATGTAGAGTAACGCATAAATACAGTATTCACATTGGTTTAGAATGTATATCAAACAAGAAAAGTCATACTACACGGGTCGGGTCAATACTAAAATCTCCAAAGGACTTTTAACGAATTCTAAACTTTGTATCAACAATGTACCCCCTATGTGATCCGGAGCAGGACTTTTGACGCGATGTGTATATATAAAGGGGGCGGTAGATTTGAGGCGGTAACGTACGTTTACAGTGCCAAGACTGGCTGCCTATATATCATACATCCGGTAGATCCTTAGAAGTAATATATCATAAGAATCTAGAAAAGCACCCAGAAATAGAATTTAGAGCAGTTAGAGCTAGTTAAGAGATGGATAAAGCATTTCAGTCATAGTCAACGCTGTCCACAATACCACCATCCACCGTCCATCTACCAACGGGTTGGACGCAACCTCCGTCCACGGTTAATATCCAACATTACTACATTACCATGGCATTTACAAAACTATGTTATTACTTTCTAATATTGATAAGTTTAGGGTTTTCTAGTGTTATAGGTTTATATGATGATTTTTTTTTTATGATGAACTTCATAAGTTAAATGTGGTTCAGAAAGATTAGCATCGTAAGATTTAGTTTTTCATAAGCTTTTCGTTGTGATTGATTCTTTCGAAAGACTACGGAGAGACGGATGTATGAGTAAAACTTATTGTGCTTGTAAACATATCTATTTTTCAGTTGCCGCAGCTCCACCTCTATATCATTGTGTTTTTATTCAGTAAAAACGACATCGAGATTGATTTGTTATTTAGTGTTTGTGTACTTATTTGTTTATTGTGAATTGTGTTTGTGTACTTATTATTATTATATTTTCAGTGGTTACTGTACGGAGTGCGCCGAAGTGGTGTCCAAGCTACGGTGGCATTATAAGGAGGTCCACAGACGGAAGAACAACAACTTCTCACGCTAGTCGTGCTCATGGGCATTTCTCCGGCGTCCGGACGTAGTGCGTCACTGTGCCATCGCTCAACACGTTGTTCGACCCTACAAGTAACCGTTGTTGTTTCGTAGCCCTCGATTTGACCTCTCACAAGGGTGGCGAGCGGTTGTATATATTCAAGGGGTCCGTATCTGTGGTTCCATCTACAGTTCGACCCTACAAGTAAAGACTCTGGGGCTCATGGCACCGACGACGACTGCAACAAGATCGTCAATCTCGACGACCCGACGATTGCGTCGGTCGTTCCGGTCAGTGGTCCGTGCGCTCATCAGGCATCGTCGACAGCGAGCTCATAAGGGGTCACTATCGACGAGAACTACTACGAACAATCCCAACATCGCTTCGATTACTCCACTGGCAAATGTTATGAAATGTATGGTAGATTGGTATGGTAGATTTAATTCATTTAAAACGTTAAATGACCTCAGACGTCAATCATCTAAAACAATATTCACTCGTAGTTTTTTAATGATTCCATTGATATTGATGAACTTGCAAACAAATTAATCGCTATCACCAATAAAATCGTCGTTTTGTATGGGGTGAAAGTCGTTCTTATGCAACAATTTAATAGAAAACGACGGGTATATACTGAGTCATTTAACGCCAAAATAACAACATTTAATCGCTCGGGCATGATTGAACACCACATTTTACAAAACATTTTAGAGAATATGTGGCCAGATTGGCACAGTTTGCTTATTTCTGACGGGAAACACCTGTCCACAGACGGGTTACGTAGACTCGAAATTATAGAAATGCCTTTGTAAGAGCCTCCCCATTATAAACCACGGATTTCATTTAAATTGTTTTCATCAATCAGTTATATCTTAATACATTTTCAAGCATTCTTTAATATAACTGGTACCTTCGCTCTGCTTTCATTACTGTTATATGAGTTTTTGGTGTCCTAATGCCGAATTATTTATTCTTCACGCATGTCAATGTTTCTGTTCGTATGTTTTTTCGTTGAAAAAAGATAAGAGCATTGTATATTTACTGTCCCATTATCACGGATTGCCTTCTATGGATTCTTTTTTTTCACGACAATAAATAAGGTGACTATCACTCGGGAATCAATTCGGTTAGTTTATTTTGAAATATGGTATTAATGATGGTGCATGACCTTCTAAAGAACCAAGATGTATAATTTTGCATATCACAGCACTCTAACAGAATCGTTTTGGACCCTGAAAACTCCGTCATGAAACCTAAAATCCGAGAATCGTTTGGAAATAGCAATATAATTTTTTTAGACAGAGCTGTACGAACTACACAAACATCAACCATCTACCAAACCGATGGAACTGCATGGGACATGTGCGACAATGTAACCTTTATATCGTCTGGGCTAAAGTTAAGAGATAAACGAAATGCATATGTTCTCCTATCCTTCGCTAGTCAAGAATAACTATACAGCAGTATGTAGGGTAAAGCATAATGATGTGTACTATGTATTGACTCATTTGATAACAAAACATCGGACAGTTAGTTTCATTCATCTATCTTATAACAGCACTGCGACCGCATCGCAGAGCAAGCAACGATGTCGCGAGGCAAGTTGAAGCCCTGTATGATTGCAGAACACGATTTCCAGGTGGCTAATGTACATTAACATTTCACGTTCCACCATTTGCCCGTAATTTTATCCATATAGATCCATATTTTTTATAAATTATGAAAATAAATTAAAATAGCTGAAAATGAATTGCAATGTAGTGATTTAAGTGGTACATTTCGGTACCTGCGACGACAAAAACGAACCAGATATCTCTATTCAGAGCGCCGAAGCTTTCGTGCACATTGTCCGATCCGAGTTCGGGCGCATCACATTCGTGTTTTCCGAAGCTGTACAGCGACAGGAATTGAGCAGATTGCTTGTACGCGAAAGGTAAGGCGCTTGATTTTGATTTGCTCCAGTCATAGCTCAACACTGAGGAGATGCCACACTGAGGAGATGCCGCATGGAGGAGGCAATATATCTCCCCTGATGAAATAGCTATCATCAAACTATGGAACCAGCCAGAAGTGTAAGAAGGTAAGTATAATGTATTTCTTAACCACACACTCTATCGGTTGAGAATCATATTGTGTCTTTTAACTTTGTTAACTTTATTAACTCATCTTTATCAACTATTTATATCAGGTCATAATAAATATTTTTACATTTTTATCGAAACAGCTAGATCTCACCATATAAACTTTATTGAGCCACATAAATTGAGGTGCGAACATCTCTCAGAAAAAAAACAAAGGTTGACATAGGAAAACAAAACATTATCGAATGTGTAATATATCATTGAGGATTCAAGAGCTAGGAAGTGGAAGAGGCACTATATCTCCGTGAACGGTGGCAACGATAAAATTTTGGAACCAGCCAGAAGTGTAAGAAGGTAAGTATAATGTATTTTTTAACCACACACTCTATCGATCGTATGAGAATCATATTGTCTCTTTTAACTTTGTTAACTTTATTAACTCATCTTTATTAACTATTAATATCAGGTCATAATAAATAATTTTACAATTTTATCGAAACAGCTAGATCTCACCATATAAACTTTATTGAGCCATATAAATTGAGGTGCGAACATTTCTCAGAAAAAAAACAAAGGTTGATATTGGAAAACAAAAAATTATCGAATGTGAAATATATCATTGAGGATTCACGAGCTAGGAAGTGGAAGAGGCACTATATCTCCGTTGAAGGTGGCAACAACAACAATACAAACTTTGGAACCAGCCGGAGGTGTAAAAAATGTAATAATAATGTATTTTAACCGGACGTCCAATCGTGTGAGGATCATAGTGTCTTTCAATGCTGTGAAGCCTAAAATCTTTATCTATTATTCATACAAGTGTATTAAACAAAATATTAACATTGATGATCATATGAAAAATCTAGAGGGCATGCACGGCCAACTCGACAATTTTTATGAAGGCTAATGAGCTGTTTTTCGAGAAATATAACACAATCTAGCAAAGATGTCAAAGATGACTTACGAAACAGGGAGGGACAAAAAAACTTGGTAAAATTCTTTCGCCGTGTACCGAAGCTGGTCTTTCCTTCTAACCGTAAACAGCTAAATTGTAATTGTGAAGACGATCAAGTTCCGGATATAAAATGAAGCAAAATTCTTTTATTGCAAGAACTATCACATGTAACTTTTAATAAACGTAATTATTTCAAGATATACTATATTCTGATTGCCTTTATATCAGTTTATTTCCATATCATTATTCTATTATTTTAATTTTAGAAAGGACATTGAAGACAATTAAGCTGCTGAATAGGCCTAGTCAACTGTACAATCGTGACGAGACCGGATTCAGTCGAAAAGATGCCGTTAACACAGAGCGGGTGGTTGGAACCAAAAGGAAGAAAGTCTTCCAGAATCAGGCCTGAC
The DNA here is from genome assembly GCA_001703475.1 of Hydroides elegans. Classification (NCBI taxonomy): domain Eukaryota; kingdom Metazoa; phylum Annelida; class Polychaeta; order Sabellida; family Serpulidae; genus Hydroides; species Hydroides elegans. The sequence continues at coordinate 8,630 of LQRL01015305.1, read as the reverse complement.
TAATTATATCCCTCCCATAAAAATTGATACTTAATATATTCTTCGGTGTTTCAATTATATTGTGTTTTGTATTATTTTTGCAACTCTACAATGACTTATTGTATGCATAATTGTATAATATTATACAATTCCATATTTGTATTAAACAAAATATTTTGATGTTTTGTCATATTGTCTTGCTTAACAGAAAGCAGACAAAAGAAACCCTATTCATCAAATTTACGCCGATTCGGTGTTGTCGGTGACGCCTATACAATGGACTCACGTATTCATACCGTAAAGCAAACCGGGAAGATTGACCACTTGAGCTGCAACAACTCGGTATCAAAAAGGCAGAAGCCGTATGTGGTAATACGTTCTTGTCTGCAGGTCTTAAGGAGGTTCAACTCAAATACTGGCAAAGTGACAAGGCATGTGCATAGATTCAGTTTCAGTTCAACGTTGGATATTGTCAGGGAAATGTCGGTAAGTTAATTTGTAGTTTAAATGTACATTTGGTGTTTTTTATAACGGCTGGTTTCCCCACCTTGAATATGCATTATATATCTATGTCAGGGCTGTGTCAGGTATCTCGGATAGTCGGGTATCCGATAATCGCCTCGGGTACCCGAACTGAAATTTTGGTACGGGTACCCAAATAGTTGCATTATGGGAAAAAAAGTTGGGATGATTAAACACGTCAAATTATTCGTTAAAAATCATATTGCAATGTTTCTGTCCTTTAAAGCATTTAAAACAAGTTTTCAATGATATTTTTGCAGTTAAATAAAAATTAACAATATATTTCAATATATCCTTAATCATATTGTAAAATTACAGAATACCCTGCTAAGTACAAGTACATCGATTCGATGTGTTACTTAAATGGTGTTATCCTTACTATCGTTTTATATTTTGCTCATTAAATTAATGTAGGAATATATTTTATCAAACGTCAATACGTTGCTGATGCATATGCACAAAGCAAGTCAATGAATCTGTTCGTGCGTTCGTTCGAAAAAAAAAACAAATAAATAACATTGTTGCTTTGGCGTGTTATTTTATGTTGTTCATGCTCTTGTTCACGTTCTGCATAATACCCGTTATGTACACCTAACAATGCTGGTGCTAAGCCTAACACGCCTTGGTGTAATAAAGATGTGTTATAGCGAGAAAACGCTATGAAAATTAAAGAACATGACAAATATTAGGGGGAATGTATCAGAAAAATTAAAGAAGCTAGTACAGCGTATACTTAATCACTAATTAAAGCCAAAAGCCAGGCTATTGTCCGGAAAGAGTCAGACATGAGAAACGCTACGAAGTCCGAAAGGATATTGGAAAATGCTATGTACAAAAAAAACAACAACCATAAAGTTGAAGCTAACATGCTGGATCTAGTCAAGCATTTTAAAGAAATGAACGCCTAGTACTATTTGGATTAAACGCTGGAACATGAAGGTAGAGATTTCGACTAAGAACATTACAGCGCTGAATTCACAGAGGCAGAGATATAAAAAGGAGAAAATACCCTATAAAGCGTAAAAGCATCCGGCTATGACTAATGAGATTGTTAAGCAAAGCTGTCCATGTTAACTAACCTTATTCCGGCGAAATTCCGGAGTTCTCGACCACAGGTGTACTAATTTAATACTGTGACGCGGAAGGTCACACGTGTTGGCGTGAATTGTCCTGGCCGGGACTACTTTCGGGACTGCGATATTTCCCCCCACTCTCTCACCAGCCTTTGACGAATACACATCACCTTATAATATATCTTGTCGGCAAGCCAACACGCGGCCACCTACTTCGAAGCTCTGATAAGTAACTATTATTGTTACACATGGCAATGGTTTAACGAGCCCCTTAGTTGTTTTGTATTGCTTGTATTTATATATTTTGTCAATATTTTTCATCATGTCTCTTTGTTTTTTTTTGTCCACACCCCGGCCATTGTCGTTTTAAGGATGACGTGGTCATTTTCCGTGTGTCGATTTGCTTGTGTCTTATATTCTTTTACTATGTAACTTAGCAATTATTGAGGTTAGCTGTGATAGTTCTTTCTGTGTATTTGTATTTTGGATTTATTCATCGTTTTGTATTTTTGGTGTGTTTTGTTGCGTTATGTTACGTTTAGTTGCCCATGTTGTGATTTCGTGACTTGGTCAATTTAATTGTGTTTTGGAAATTTCTTTTGTATTTGATTTAATTTTGTTATATTGAATGTCATTATGAGTTGTAGCTGAATTGGTCTTTAATGTAAGGCAGATGTTCAGTTTATTGGTTTATTTGTACTTATCCTGTTATATGTTGTCTTTACTCGTACACGTTGTATACGTTGTGTGAGTTCTCATTTTTTTCGTCGGTTGTCCAATATATTCATTGCTTTCATTTGTCGTTTCATATTGTCAGTGCATGAAAGGCCTACACTCTTGTATTAAATTATGTCTATTGTCAGTCCCATTTGATTTTGCGATATTTATTGTCTATATTTACCAGTTGTTTGTCGTCTCGGACTTTGTCATTTTTATATATTATTTTGCTTGTCTTTAGTTTGTGTCTTGATTGTTTGGCTCGTTTATTTTCGTAATATATCTTAGTCGATTTGTCCACCAATTTGCTTGTTCATCTTTATCTAATTCTGAAATAAATTATTCGGTTTAAAATAAATAAATTATTTTTCATGTTGCTGAGACTTTGTCGTTCTGGTCATGTAATTTGGTCTTGTTTATATTGATTGCTCTAGTATATTTTTGATGCTCTTATTCTGGATTTAATTCAGCATTCATTTCCTATTGTGTATAGGATGGTTTACAATTGTTGGTGCGTTGTTTTCATACAATTTATTATCGTTTAGGTGCTACATTATTGCTATACGAATGAGTTTACTGTAGGTTGTAGGTTTCTTTATTTATATTGATTATTGTGTTGAATGTTTATATTGCTATTATCTGCTTTTTCGTCTGGCACTATGAGTGTATCCTAAATTTGTATTTGTATTTTATTCTTTTGATATCATTATAAAAAGTGTGGTATTAATAGTTAATTGCAAAATGATCATACCTCATATTCATAGTGTCATCGCTTCATAGTCATACCCTATATTTTTCCGTTGTCATTTATCCATCAAAATGGGTAGAAAAAAAAATGAAATAACAAAACGAGTCACTGGTTTCAGATGAATAATCAACCAGATAGACTAATCTATCGGAGAGAGGAATGGAATTAACGGAGGGTGATGGTAGTACTCACCCTATAGAAGCCCCCCCCCTTTGGTGCTATGGGTTTACCCCCTGGGGTAACCGATAGGAAATACAAGGAGGAGCCCATAAAACGCTCCCAAGATATACGTAATGCCCCTCCCCCACCCGGTAGTGAGGAAACCCCTCTTTTTGGGACACCCCAATACTCTTCCACCCTAAATGCCCAGAACGAATATGAGGCGGAAAATGCGAAATATGAAGAGGGATAGGGGGGTCCCCGATCATCAAGCCCCTACATTTGGTTCTTTTTTAAGGGGACTGAATCAAACCCTGCAACATATCATGAGGAAAGTCGCCGATATCGACAATCGTCAACATGTAATGACGAGGGAATTTGCAAGGGTAAGGGAAGTCCTTGGTGAAGTGCGGGACAATCAAACACGTTTAGAGCAACGAGTCCCTGTACAAGCTCATAACGCGCAGAATGGGGGTGTAAATAACGCGAACAGACTCCCGTCTCCTGTACATCAAGGTGCACCGCTCGCCGCTAATGATATGCCCGTTAATACACAACAAGGGGGACAACATGAGTTCCAACCTGTAAATAATGAGGGCATTAACAAAGCCCAAGGGGGTCAACCCGCGCACAATGGGGGCCCCGTTTATGTACACCAAGGGGGGCAACCTTAACACCAGCCAGTCCCTGACCAAGCACAAGAGGGACCACCCAATCGCAACCCGCCCCGCGGACATGGCTAAAACGGCTTTTATTACCAGGTGCGGTCTATATGAACATTCTCGCCTTCCCTTTGGTCTTTGCAATAGCCCAGCAACATTTTCGAAGGACAATTCAACTCGTGTTAAGAGGATTGTGTTGGTCTATAGTACTGGCATATCTCGAATTTGACATAATTTATTTCTGATATTGTTTACCCTCAACGGTTCAAAATACCCAAGGGTCGCTTTGATTCGTCGGTCAATTTATCAAAAACAGGAAAAAACTTGAAGACGGTGTTAGGTGTTTAATAATTGAATGAATGCGAATGAATGTGAGAATATTTTTAACGGCTGTATATAGAATCATTTATTGAGCCTCCTGAAGGCAAATTTAGAGATTTGATATGTCATGAAAAATGAAGTTTAAGATTTTGTTTTACTTTCATGATTGATCATTCATTTAACAATCATATGGAACTAGAATTCTAAATACTCACGTTATGAATACCTGACTACCAGGGTTAAACAAAGTAATGTTATAGTCATAATTTCTTTTTGAGCCCCATTCACTGTCGTCTGTATAGATTCTTGGACAGGCGGAAATAGAGCTGTCTAGAAAGTATTGCTGTGTGCAAATGTGTGTGCGGAGGTGCGTGAAGACGCGATGCCTTTTAAGTCTTGTTCAGTTTCAAAGCTTTATCATTTACGGTTATTCAATGCTTTTCATACACGTTTTATTCAGAGACTTTATAATATTATATAAGAGTGTACTTTCTTAGGCAACGGATGAGGAAATTCAAACTGTCAACTATACCAAATATATGAGTAGGACAGGTCATCCTGTAACACCAGCATGGACCAGTGAGACAGCTTAAAGCGTTGTTTTATGCAGGTACTCCGAAATAAATGTTATGTGTTTTGGGGGAGGAGCTTCAACTTGATTGCTTATCTGGTATGACATTAAGCTAACATGAATATATGATTGTGTTTAGCTGTGTTGTGTGCGCGGATATCGTGCGGGATCTTGAGTTTGAATGCTTCTTAGACGGTGTCTTGTACAAGAGGCTTTGTTTTCGTGGTCATCAAGGACACTTTTCATGAATCTGATGTATTCTGTGAAGTAAATGTCTGATTTATTGGTATATTATGTGTAGTGATTATCATAAGTCCATATACTTATTTGGGAATCGAACATAGTCAGTTAGTCACAGATATATTAACGAAGGATAAAAGTGCTTTAGTGGGAGCTAGTGTGTCGTTACTGTAACTGTAGTGTTATTGTAAAGATAGTGAATAACCAGAACGCGTGCTTTGTAAAGGAATGACAAAAATATTATTCAGCTTTAAACTATTAATCGATGTAACCAGAATATTAGCATTTAGTCATAGTTATTAACAGTTAGTATATTGCCAAGTTAGACTTGTATCCGTAGGAATTATAACAAAGTTGACTTCATTATAGCGCGTAACGAATTAGTATAAAGTAATACTCATAAGTATATCGTTAGACTTGTTGTATCCGTAGGGAACATGACAAGGTTAACGTGTTTAGAATAAATAATCGTTTAGTGTATAGTAGTTAGACTTGCTGTATCTGTATAGATTGTGGCAATGTTAACTGAAATCATTTGCTTATAGAATATAAGTACATAGAAAATTTAGCACTATAAATATAGATGATCGTCACAATATCCTACGTCATTAATCTGAAAAGCTATCCTCTATGTTCCCAGCAATAGTGTTCAACTACATAACCCAAGGTAACACCCCTAGGTAAGTGGTGTAAGACGTCCTCTTCCAGAAGACGGTGGCGTGAGGCGTGCCTACCATCTTTGGTGCCTGAGTGGAGGAAAAGTGAGAGCGAGGTAGAGGTGGGCTGGAGAAGGAAGAGAGAACAAAGACAGGAAGAGAGGAAATGTTTAAGCTACACCGCCAAAAAAGTCCGTAGCGATCCCTAGTCGCGATCACGACACCCTCTTCATCGTCCTGTCCCATTTTGGAGTGTAGGGTGGTGCCCGCGGTGAACCAGAACGCGCGGCATCACTTTTACAAGTGTCACCTCCTCCCGGGATTTTGCCGGCATCGGGATGGTGATGGCGCCATGCCGAGATTGGCGGCATTCTTCAAGCTACTCCTTAAGATGACCAACTCTCAGACGGTCTTCGACCTTCATTCGAGGGTCCTGAGTGAGGGTTGGTTTCCCCCGAACCGCAGCGCTGACACGTCAGGACCTGTATCCGCGGGCGATCAT
>LQRL01015298.1:4713-19815 GCA_001703475.1 Hydroides elegans | reverse complement strand
TAAGGCGTTGTAAGGCGTAGGGATATAACAAGTAGCGTTTACGCCATGCTTCGTCCGCCGCGTAGGCTTCCGTGTCACGTGATGTTCGACACATGGCGATAATAATAAGTACACAACAAGTACCGACGATAAGTAAAGGCAGTACTTCGCTCACTAAGATATCCATTGTGGGCTTCACATAGCCGTCCACGATTCCGCGGGTTCCCTGAACTGGTAGACACATATAGTTATTTCCACCACGTGTATCCTCGTATTCTGCGTAATCCACGAGATCAAAGGTCCAAAAGTAATGGATATTGATACACACGAGTAGCACGGTCAACAGTAGTACGATCGCTTTTGCGCGCGATAAAGTACACATGCGAAGTATCTTCTCAGGCATGCGTACCGCAATAAATCCCTCAATGGCGATACACACAATCAACCAGCGGTACATATGAAACACGAAATTATACGCAAACAAATACGCCTTACACGCACTGGTCGACGATTTCATAAACTCATCCGTCAAATCCATATCCGCGATATTCGCAAACCACTCATTACCGCAGCGAATGCACAATACAATCTGATCAAACGCCGCGAGTATCGCTAAATACACACACGTGCTCAACACTTCGCGGCAGAGTTTCGCCATGATGAAGACGCTGAAGATGTTGCCAACGGTTCCCAACAGCAACAAGAGGGGTGAGACGAAGCGAACAAGACCCTTTGTGACGTCACGCTCGTAAAACGTGACGTTCCAGATGTCTTCGTAGTAGTCGAACACGAGCTCCTCAGCGTCCGCCATTATTGTAGTGTTTTTTTTTCGATTTTCTGAAACATTAATTTGGTTTTAATGAAAATTCAATCAATTTACATCAATGTTAAATGGTGTTTTGTAGTAGTCGAACATAGCTTCTTCGCACGCCATTTTCAAAGCGTTTTAATTGTTTGTGTTTTTCCTGTTAATATACCTGTAATAAAACTATGGCTTAACAAATATTACTTTTCGTTTTCGTGTTAAAAAAAAAACATATTTATGTTGAGTTCATATCGTTTTAGATATCCGAGTGAATGTTTCACCGCGGTTTCGGTTTGGCTCTTTCGTTTCTGAATTATGTAAGAATATTGCTTATATATAAAAACGTGGGTTCTTGGAGCATTATCATGATGTTTATAACTCTTAAAGATTTTTAGAGAAAAACTGAATGTGTGTTGAAAGTAAAGAAGCCCATAATCATCACATCTTCAGTTCATCAATGCGCTTTTGTAACCTTTTAAATGAAAAAAAAAAATGTTATTCCCATGCCTATTATCTAGCGAATTCTATGAAAACAAAGGCTGCGTAAAACGTGACGTTCCAGATGTCTTCGTAGTAGTCGAACACGAGCTCCTCAGCGTCCGCCATTATTGTAGTGTTTTTTTTTCGATTTTCTGAAACATTAATTTGGTTTTAATGAAAATTCAATCAATTTACATCAATGTTAAATGGTGTTTTGTAGTAGTCGAACATAGCTTCTTCGCACGCCATTTTCAAAGCGTTTTAATTGTTTGTGTTTTTCCTGTTAATATACCTGTAATAAAACTATGGCTTAACAAATATTACTTTTCGTTTTCCTGTTAAAAAAAAACATATTTATGTTGAGTTCATATCGTTTTAGATATCCGAGTGAATGTTTCACCGCGGTTTCGGTTTGGCTCTTTCGTTTCTGAATTATGTAAGAATATTGCTTATATATAAAAACGTGGGTTCTTGGAGCATTATCATGATGTTTATAACTCTTAAAGATTTTTAGAGAAAAACTGAATGTGTGTTGAAAGTAAAGAAGCCCATAATCATCACATCTTCAGTTCATCAATGCGCTTTTGTAACCTTTTAAATGAAAAAAAAAATGTTATTCCCATGCCTATTATCTAGCGAATTCTATGAAAACACAGTTTTGTGATTAATTAATTAGATTAACTTCGAGACATGACTATGTTATAAGAAAGTCTCTGTTAAAAAAAATGGTACCAACAAGCCTGATCAGAGCATGTTTGCAATTATGGTCCAGTTTGATGTTGCCTCTAATCCGTGCCTTGCGCATCTTTTAAGTTGCATTTGCCTATAACCTTCCTACTCAGTCGGACACTGCCTAAACACATTTATTGTGTTCCAACTAATTGTGGTGTGGTATTACGGTTAATGGCCAATTTACTGACCACTCTCATATTATTCCGGTCATTGCGAGAAGGTGGTATTGCAGTTATGTTATGCTTCCATAATTGCTTTTGTTTTCAGTCTCCCGGACCGTGTGTTTTTATTGCATTATATTTCCATCTTTAACTGGCAATTTGTTACTTTTGTTCTTTAGTAAATATCAATGCAGCTTATTCGAGCGTATACCTTGTTTCCGAAATATCATGTATTTATCCGAGTTTTCAAGTTACTGAGTCGTATAAGCGCAACGATGGAAGTGAATGCGTTTCCAAGAAATGCGTAACGTTCAGTATAACCAAAATCTAAAAGTTGAATAAATAATTTACGATTTAAAGTTATTAATTGATAAATTAATTGATAAAAGTTATTAATTGATAAATGTTTCCATAAATGTCGTGTTAGCCAAAGTCAGACATCATTTTCAGTATAAAGTGTCTAAATTCATTTAATTTAGTGAGGGAAATTGGCAGTTTCATAATATGCAAACAACTTACTTAAGATGTAATTTCTTGATTGCCTATGGCCAAGAAACATAGTGCTTATTCCCGAAAATACCTTGCAGCCAAGATCCTGCTAATAAACTATTTACAGATGGCAACCTCAAAACAGCCACTGATTTCAATTAAACTTATAATTGCTTTTAGATTGTACTCGATGTCTGGACTCGGGATGAGTTACTTACTGAGTAGCATACTTTCAACACATTCGCACATATCTCTTACGTTTGTGGGAACTTATTCTTTCACTTCGTCCATGCATCCCCACCTTTCAATTATTTAAAAGTTAGCCAACTACCCCTGATTGAAAATTGGGTTTACCAAGTTCTGTAAATAAATCGGATTCAGTTCATTCATGTTTTGCTAACTATAAATCTTACCTGATCAAATGAGAATGCAACATCAATAAAATCCAATGAATCGTCGTTAGATTAAACGATCTTTACAATAATCCCCACTTAAGAAATAGCGATTTGTGTATATTAAACACTGAAAGTTGAGTTTAATGTATAAGTACCTGGGTAAGTATATCGATGCGGGCACTTTTTGGCAGATTTTGAAACGAAACTTCAATTATGATATGCTAAAACTAAAGACTCATTTAAATGTGGTAGGGACTACAATGTACATGGTTATATTCGCTAAATGCAAGTTAGGTAAATTGAAATAAATAGACAATATTTACTCACCTCAGTTTGTGATACCAGAATTTATCTCAGATCATAATTTTATCCTTTTGTTTCATACCTGAAAAAAACATCAAGTTATCATAAAGTTGATTTCATATTCATGTTTGTGTCCTCTTCTATATTTGTTGTCCATCGAAAGTAATTTATACACAATTTAAATTGTATTTATTTTTTTATTTGATTATTCAAATTACTTAATGTATATATATCTTTTTAAAAATCACACGTTCCGCACCGTAACACTTATCCCTTAGCAATGCCCATTGCTCACCTCCCGCGTGATCTTCGTATCATATAGAGAGCGTAGACTTCTAGCCTTTTGGCTCTTAGGAGTGCCTCTGACTTTTCTCTTGCTCATATACGATTGCATCTTCTTAACTGCTGTAAGGAATTGAAGGTTTTAATGCATGAAGATACTTACTCAATGTTTTTTTTATTTTATTATTTTTGCTCCGAGATTTGTAATTAATCATATTATTCATGCTCATGTCAAGCGAAAAAATCGAACCTCTTTATCAATCATAATGTGTTTTTTTTTCTAGTAAACCTTTTGAAACTTCGGTCAATCTTACGTGTACCGTAGTGTGGGCCAATAATACAATGGAATCTGCTCAAAACAGTTTTTAACCCAGCTTTCGTGAAACGAAAACTGGGTTTGTGCAATCGGTCGGCGTCGTCCGTGGTTAGTTAATTAGTTAGTTAGTTAGTTGTTTGGTTCTTTAGTAAACTTTTTTTTGTAAAGTCTATCTCCTCCCACAGTTTTGGTCGCAGAGCATTGAGACTTTAACCTAAGCTTCTTAATGGAACCTCCATACTGGCTTGTGCTTTATGGGACGATTGACCCTCTTGGGTCGCCATGGTGGACTTCGCCATTTCCGCCAATTTGGTCTTATATATAGAGAAAAACTCTTTATCTCTTACACCTATCTCCTCCCACAGTTTTGGCCGCAGAGCTTTGAAACTTTAACCAAAGCTTCTTTATGGTACCCTTATACTGGCTTGTGCTTCATAGGTTGATTGACCCTCTTGGGTCACCATGGTGGACTACGCCATTTCCGCCTAATTTGGTCTCCTATATAGAGAAAAACGCTTTGCTCTTACACCTTGTCCCTCCCACAGTTTTGGTCGCAGAGCATTGAGACTTTAACCTAAGCTTCTTTATGGTACCCTTATACTGGCTTGTGCTTAATAGTGTGGGCCAATAATACAATGGAATCTGCTCAAAACAGTTTTTAACCCAGCTTTCGTGAAACGAAAACTGGGTTTGTGCAATCGGTCGGCGTCGTCCGTGGTTAGTTAATTAGTTAGTTAGTTAGTTGTTTGGTTCTTTAGTAAACTTTTTTTTGTAAAGTCTATCTCCTCCCACAGTTTTGGTCGCAGAGCATTGAGACTTTAACCTAAGCTTCTTAATGGAACCTCCATACTGGCTTGTGCTTTATGGGACGATTGACCCACTTGGGTGACCATGGTGGACTTCGCCATTTCAGCCAATTTGGTCTGCTATATAGAGAAAAACTCTTATCGCTTTACCTATCTCCTCCCACAGTTTTGGCCGCAGAGCTTTGAAACTTTAACCAAAGCTTCTTTATGGTACCCTCATACTGGCTTGTACTTCATAGGACGATTGACCCACTTGGGTCGCATTGGGGGACTTCGCCATTTCCGGCTTATTTGGTCTTTTGGTCGCAGAGCTTTGAAAATTAACCAAAGCTTTTTTATGGAACCTTCATACTGGCTTGTGCTTTATGGGACGATTTACCCACTTGGGTCGCCATGGTGGACTTCGTTATTTCCGTCAATTTGGTCTTCTATATAGAGAAAAATTCTTTGCTCTTTCACCCATCTTCTCCCACAGTTTTGGTCGCAGAGCTTTGAAACTTTAACCAAAGCTTCTTTATGGAACCTTCATACTGGCTTGTGCTTTATGGGACGATTGACCCACTGGGGTCGCCATGGTGGACATCGCCATTTCCGCCAATTTGGTCTTCTATATAGAGAAAAACTCTTATCGCTTATACCTATCTCCTCCCACAGTTTTGGCCGCAGGGCTTTGAAACTTTAACCAAAGCTTTTTTATGGTACCTTGATACTGGCTTGTGCTTAATAGGACGATTGATCCACTTGGGTCGCCATGGTGGACTTCGCCATTTCCGCCTAATTTGGTCTCCTATATAGAGAAAAACGCTTTGCTCTTACACCTATCTCCTCCCACAGTTTTGGTTGCAGAGCATTGAAACTTTAACCAAAGCTGCTTTATGGTACCCTCATACTGGCTTGTGCTTTATGATTGTCATTCATTTGCAAATGTTATAAAATATAACATATGACTTTTATACCAGGCGTATGTATTACCACGTACCTGTTAATTATCATTTAAACAGTTAAGGAAAACGCGTTTGCTAGTACTTAAAGATATAAAGCCAAAGCTATTAACTAAAGTTGGGTCATTGTCCTTGACAATCTTGTTCTCTAAACAGCAGTTTTAGTACCTTTATGCATAAAATCCAAGTTAAATTTCTATTCAAAATTGTTTTGATCTGAACAAAACATATTTATAAATCTACATGTGAAAACTTCTTCAAATGAATTACATTGTTTTGAACAATTATTATGTAGTCTCCAATGATTCTACGATATGAAGATTTATGGTTCGTTAAGTTTTGAAGCTGGTAATACTAATCAACGTGTATTTTAGGTAGCAGTTGTTTATGACACAAATAAAAACCATGTTTATAGTTAATGCAATTTCATTTTAGTATACCTATAATTATAGTTTGCTTGTGTTTATTGATAAGCATGATTGATGTGCTGATCATTAATTGTGGTTTTATCCATTTATTTATTAATTTTAAAGTCCCGATATCGGTATTTTACCGCACCGTGTCCAAAAAAGGTGGCCAATTAAATTTGATTTTTATCGACATTTACCCTACTTTTTCAGCGGTCCTCTGACTTTGGTTATGAGAAAAATATGGATGATTACGAACAAAGGAAGCGGACTCCTAAATATATGCGGGTTGGTCTTAACAAATACTTGTTTCAGCTTAATATCAATTCACCAATAATTCGTATTTTTAAAGCGACTGCGGTATCAGCCACAGATTTCATTGACTTAATGCCCGATTCGAATGATTTCAGATTCAGATCTATCTTCTTAAATGCATCTGTGATTTGTTTTGATTAATCTGTATCTGATTTTTCAAAATAATCTGGCTTTTCTTGTCGTTATCTTGATTAACATGGAAATTAGAGGATCAACGGAAGTCTGAGCAAGCGTAAAAGTACGAATGTACACCATAAGATATTCCTACATACCCCGGTAGATTTTATGGTATGAACATTTTAAAATTGGTATCAAATCTTATTGAAAAAAAAAATATTAAAACAAAAACAGATCACACGCGTCACAGAGAGAATATGGGCGTCATGAAAGTTTGATTGAGCATATATAGCAAAAAAAGAGGTATGACGCCACAGAGAAAGGAATCAAACTACATAAACGTTAAGGACCAACCTTCTTTCTCCGGCATTTTTTTTCTGCTTGACTTTCATTGATCTTAATTTGTTTGATAGATGACCTCTTTGTGGTATATCCTATTAGTCTACTATAAACATTTGAAATAGGTTAATTCCTAGTATGCCAAGGATTAATTGCTGCATTTTTACCGGCAGCTGTTTAACTTTGACCTTGTTAATTACACTTACGTAAACTGCCTATAACGGTGCTGGTTTTAAACCACTTGTTCTTTCCTTTCAAATGATGGATAACCTTTTTTCAATATGAAATATAGATTTCCGCCTGTTTGTATTTTTGTTACAAATGAGGTTTGACTATTGTGAGTAATGTACTCATGCGCTGTTTCATCAATGAAATTATGTTCTGAATTGGCAAGTATTTTACGTTTGTAAAAATGTTTATGAGAAGTTGCACGACCGCATATGTGTCATTTTGGCTGCGTGTATTTTGTCGTTTTAGACCCGTTGAATATACGTTTCCGCGGCCGCATTTGGTGTTCGATTCTGGTATAAACTCCTTTATTCGAAATTTGAATGAGGCTCAATTATTTGCAGATTTAAGACAAATGGTCGTCGGGTGTTTGGTGCCTAGATACATGTCCCGCACATATGGGGTGCATAAGAATAATTTATACCCATAATATATATATGAACACTTCTCTATTATTTCTCGCCTTTTTATGTTTGAACCCTAGCTCATGGAGTAATTTAAACAGCATGAATTTAGATATTTCGAAATCATGTTTTTCCTACAAACTACATTTAAATTTATTCAATGTCAACGTTTCGTTTCGTTCAAAAAACAACTATATACTGTTCTTTTTATAACGTTTTTTTTTCTCAAATTCATCAAACTTAAATCGCCTTGATTTTTTTTTTCCGTTTCGGGATTTGATTCATTATTCTTGTCTCTGTTGTTAATTATTCTCCGGAGAGCACTATCGGAAGTACCGATAATATCTATTGTCTTTTTGAAGAATCGTGGACTCGGAAACCTAGGCCCTGACTCACTCTCTTTTTTATAAATAATTAAACACTTGGCAGTTGTTTCAGTCAAAATACCGATTTTGTCTTTTTCCTTTTCTAAAAAAAAAAAACAATATATTTTGTTGCCATGTTTACGAATGTGTATAAAAAGTTTATATGTAATGCATTTATATACTAGTTATATTATAAACTTGTCGTGCCCCTGCATGTGCATATACATGTAAATAAGGTACTGTGAGATGACCATATATAAATTCTAGTCTAGGTGTTTGTCTATTGGGGTGATAGTTTTCCAATCAACCATGCCTCTGCATATAACTAAAAATAGAGAGTTCTATTGGTTGATGACCCTGTCTAGATTCTTGTCTAGGCCAACATTATTAATAGAACTCTATTCTATTTTGGTTTGAAAATGCCACACATTGTTCATTGTTCTGATTAATCTATTGATAATCAGATGCACCCGATTTTTTGGAATAAAAAATGCTAACTTATTTTTCGAATTCTAGTTTTCAACAATCATTATAAGTAAAATTACCAAAATATGAACTATTTTTTGATCGAAAATTGCCGGGTTTATGCCTGGATCTATTGCAAAGAAAGTTCCGAGATTGCAAAAGAAATAATCGCATTAGATGCAAAAATCACAATGTCAAATTATTTCAAACAGACTTTATCTTAAGTTAAAAGTCATGTACGAGTAGAATCTATTATTTCTGCTGTGCGAGTATCGTTTATGCTGGTGTTGACACTTGCATGACCGTTGATTTGGCAACGCTTCACGAAGGTTCAGCTGCTTGCGGACACAAAATATGAATGTTTAATTAGGCCAGATTGAGTTTATGTGTGTAGAGTCTATTACGAATCTCATCATCTGGTAGTCAGACGAATCTCAATTTTTGAAATGTAATCGTCTTTGTGTAGGGAGTGAGGAGATGATCAATTTCATTCATTTAGAAAGAAAGAGCAAGATATCATTTTTATTCTCGGATATTTATCTAAGTGCATTAAATGCAAAAGATATTATGTGAAGATGATGGCCATGAACACTTTTCTGATTGTTTAACTGTATGAGCAGTTTGAGAGTGCATAATGGCGTGAAAATAATTTCATCCATGGATCTTCTTCAAAACAATAATACAAGTGCGCGTTGGTTATCATGCAACCGTGGACATGAAAACAGAAACTAAACTGTATGTATAAAATACAATACAATTAATAACCATTCAAATAAAACTAAATATTGTTGATAATTTTTCTCGTATTAGAGCTCTGTTGAAAACATTTATTTATAAATCAAAGTTAATAATTTGTTATTAGATATCAAATGTGGCGCGTCTCTATATCTGTCGCCTGGAATGAGGGCATCATAGAACTAACTACATGTACGTGCTCATATCCCAAAACCAACACAGTTACTTGAGATATGGAACTCTTTATGTGATTATCTGGTTAGATTACTAGGTTACAAACAACAGATGATTGTTGTTGCATTTTATTTCCTGTAACATTGGAGAAGTCTATCTCTCTCCATAATTTATATTTGTGCGTGCTTCTTTGTATGCATACACTCGAAACGGCTTGCAACACTTTATAAGTGCATTGTGAAACATGTTTCTTAATGCAACAAACCTTTTCGATTTACTTTTTACACATTCGTGAAACGCCCCATGGGCATTGATTTAAGCAAACGTTCTGAGTTATTCATATTGTTCGTATTCAACTCAGTCATATGAACTGTATTTGAGCTGCTGACTTCAATACAGTTCGATCCTGATGGTAGCAAAAGCGGTTCGCGTTGAGATTGTTTATCAATTTTAAAACTAAAAACACAGCTACACACATATCGACTCAGGCGACCGCATTCATCACGAAACTGCTTACACACAGTGACATAAATGACAAATTTGAAACTGAGAAACATATATTCGAGCAAACGCCCTATGGCTTCTATGAGTTCCTTTTTGGCGTTCAAGCGTATATCGCCTGTATGCTTGATCATGATATAGCGGTTTACGAATAGCTTCATACAGGAATTGGGAAGAGTCAGAAAAATAAACAAAATACATAATATTAAAATACAGATCTTTAACCGTTGCAAGGCGTAGGGATATAACAAATAGCGTTTCCGCCATGCTTCTTCCGCCGCATGTTTTTCCTTATTTCTCTGGGATCCGCACGTTTTTACGGCGATGAGCACACTGCAACTGGTCACTACAGCAATGGGTAACACCCCTGTCACCAGAATATCCATGATGGGTCTCACATAATCCTCGAATAAGGCGTGGACGTTGCGGTCCGGTAAACACAGATACTCATTGCGTCCTTCTATATACGCGTAGTCATTCGTGTTGATTAACTCGAACGTCCAAAAGTAGTGGATATTCACACAAATAAGCAATACGGTGATGAATAGAATTATGGCCTTAGCGCGGGATAGCGTGCACATTTCATTGATTTTATCCGGCGTATGTGTCGCTATGGTGCCCTCAATAGCAATACACACCATGAGCCATCGGTAGAAATGCGCAAAGAAACTAAACGCGAAATTATACGCTTTACACGCGCTCACTGATGATCGACTCAACTGATCTGTCAAATCGACTTCAGCTATATTCCGTAACCATTCATTTCCGCATTGCATGTAGAGCAAAAACAAATCCACTCCTCCAAGTATCGCCAAGTACACACAGGTACTCAGTACTTCGGTGCATAACTTGGACATGATAACGAGGCTGAAGACATTACCCACAGTGCCTAGCAACAGGAAGACCGGGGACAGGAAGCGGATGAGATTTCGAGCGAGGTCGCGTTCGGTGAATTGCACGCCGTAGATCTGCTCGTACATGTCGTAGACGTCCGAGACATTGCTGCTGCCGTTTTCTGTAAAAGAGAAATTTGAATTAGATTGATAATAAATATAACTAAATGATAACTAAATGGGCATTACTAAAGGGGTTATGGACAAAAGGAAACACTGTAATGCAGCTAATGCCCATGTCTAAATATATTAAACTAGTCAACCCGAATTATGTTGTCATTGTTATTTTGAATGATATATTTATATAGACTCTATATGGGTATTTGTAGACTAAATGATATATTTCATGGAAGCTAGACATATGTCTGGTTCGAGCACGAATGTCCCGCAAGAGGGACGGTCAGTGACTGAAAAGTTACATGTTCCTATATAATGAATTCTTGAAAAAAGTAAGTAAATTGCTCTGTACTTTGATATTAGATATTATTTGGTCCATTCCTATTATTTTGCACCGAGATGATAACCGTTGCGGGGACTTTCAATCTTCCATTCTTTACTCTTTTATATCACTCCCATTCTTTATTCTTTTACAGTTTCCCATTTTATTGTTGTAAATAAAAAAAGCGTGTATCGTAATATTAACGCAATTCAAATTTGAAATTGGATAAGGTCCTTGCTGTTATAAAGCAACACCGCATTATAACGTTATTAATTTTCTGAGAATTTTAAACACGAGATCCTCCTCGATTCAATGGAGAACGCTTCGTTTTTATTGACCCTCAATCTACTGATGGTGGTGTGATTTAATGCGAGGTATATCAATGATTCTGGATATTTTACATTGGTATATTGATTTCTCCTTGTTTTTGCCAACAAATTGATTATTGTGATTGAGGTTTATGTAATGTATTTTTGTTATGCTGAACCAGGTTGTGTTCGTTTTCAGTTGTTTTCACATCTTGTAGAAAACTTACCCCTGATAAATGCTCACTTTTCACTGATGAATGATAACTTTTTAAACATAATTAGAATGCCCGTTATTCAAATTGATATGCATATTTGTTTATCAAATTCTCTGTATCCAACAGAGATTCTAATCCTTACCGGACAAATATGAAGCATTGCAGCTAGGTTACAACCGTTCTCATTCGGAATACAGACTCAGCAAACGCATTACATTACTACGATGGCAAATGAAATTACTTCAGTCAATCCTGCTTGACATGAAACCACCCTTATTATGCTCTCTACCATTTTGCGAGGAGCTCCTTAACTTCGTTGTGGAGCCATCCCTTTTATTACCTTTTGCAATGGTGGTGTTTTATACCCTCGTAAGGCCCTAATGCTGCACCTGGGATCCTTCTTTTAAAAGGAGAAGTCATCGAAAACGTGACAAGACGAAAGAGACAGGGATGTAATAAGGCGACGTCTGTAACAGGGTGTAACATAATCCAGATTTCTGACCTTGGACTAGCATTAAATAAAATAAGTTGTTTGTTTTAAAACAGGAGAATAGGGTAAACGACAATTACTAATTCATAGTCCCTGAACTCTAACCAGAAAGTATCGGGTTGCTTTTATATTATTTTGTTTTTCTATTTATTTTTTTTTTTTGCGATGTTGGATAAGTGGATTTTATTTTCTTGATGTGTCACAGATGAATTGTAAGTCAAAGAAAGTGGCTTCAAAGGGAGTTGAATTGATTTTATGAACCCATTGTAGTTGTAAATTGCAATAAAACTGTCATATTATAATGTTCTATCAGTTTATATGGCGCCTAAAGGGTAATATTCGTTTAAACATTTAGTATGACAAATGTAATGTTTTATAACTTTATTAATAATAACATGATTTTTTGCTGGGACCGCAAATCAGCAAACATTGATGTGTGATTGTCCATAGTTTGCAGAGACATTCAAACATAGAAATTTTGACGATGTAAAGCGCAATAATAAAACCATAAGATTGAAAAATGGCAAGTTCGCTTGTATAGGCAATTAATTGAGCTGGTACCAACAATCAGAGGTCCACTCACATTAACTTTTAATGTATCAGGCATCCCATGCTACAAATTCTTCATTCATGGCCATTTTTCTCATATGGTAAGGACGAGCTAGGAAACCAACTACCCCTGACCCCACCTTGAAACTATCCATTTTAGATATAAAAATGGGCTTTACTTATTCTTAAAGAAAACGCGCCCTGCTCCCAAACTCCCTCCCCCACGCCCTCCACCCTAATTCTGGCCCATTTAACCGTTTTTGAACATTTTGAACATATGAAAAAAGTGCTACGATGTAGGTAAATATATATATATATATATAATCATAAATAATATACTTACTATTTTCATAAATGGATTCGAACCAGTTGCCCAGATCCGGAGGCAGCTCGATCTCGTCGATCGGCGGCAAATCCTGGATACTCATGACTCTTTCGGCATATCACTTATAAATATATACGTTAGTCTTATTTATATATGGTTATTTGATCAATATGTATCCGCTAGAGACATTGGGTGGGATTTGGCATCTTATGTTTAATATCTTTAAAGTTAGCGTTTCATATTTGTGTTGTCTTTCATATCCTTTTTATTTTGCTCAAACCATCATTTTGAGATATGATTTAATTCCTTCAAAACTTCTAAATGTATTTCTGTTCTAAAGGTATTTTATTACTTTCTTTAACAAAAACTTGTTTAAAATTATTTACAAGTATTTTACACTTCCGAAATCAACAGAATGTTTGATGTTTTATCCTCGGTCATTCCCATATGATTATGATTTTTCAATATATTAACTATAGAAAGATCATGTCTGCCACCATATCCCTTCATCACTAAGTTAACGTGTATCCTCGAAAGGCACAAATTGCTTTAAGACAAAAACATCCATGGTATTTCGCAGTAATATTCATCGGCACGCAGGTATTTATCAGTGAGCACGCGGGTGTTTAATCAGTCCTTGTTGCTCAGGTTCCAATCTTCTTTGACACCGACAAAAACAAAAGAATAGAGAAACGCTATGTTCTTCCTGGAGACGGCGTCAAATAGGAGCTTTTGACGTTGTTTTCTGTCGTGTATTTACTTCAGAATGCGTGCGTTTGTTTCATAGAAAACTGCTGAGACGCAGTTGGTCTGTGACGCAAAAATATTGCATTTGCATCAAGTTGATCATCACCGTCTTTTTAAGAGCTTGTTGAGAAAAGAAAAAGAGCTTGTTGGTACTCTCTCAATATTAAGTCCTCTTCAAATGCAAATTCCTCGATTTTCCCTAATGATAAAAACGGTCGCATTGCGTCAGTATGATGCTATCGTTAAAATTCCTCTTTTTCTAACAAAAATATAACTTTAAGGACTTTTCTGAGCACTCGTTCCAATAAGAGACTACCATTAAACCATCAATAGCTTATATATTTTTCGTCATTGCTACAGTCACTCAAATTATTTAAAAATACCATATTTCTTAGTTCATAACGAAAAACACTAATTTTGTTTGTTATCCCCCGTGAAAACGAGGGGATATAGGGTTGAGCTTGTCCGTCTGTCTGTCCGTCCGACCGTCTGTCCGTCCGTCCGTCTGTCCGTCTGTCCCGCTTGATATAGGGTACTTTGTCCACGCGAGTTCGGGATGAAGGAGTTGAGCTAGAGCTTTCAAATTTTATACACGCATAAACCAAGGTCTGAAGTCGTGCCTCGTCCAGGTTTCATCTCGATCGGTTGAAAATTGTCGATTCTAGAGCACTTTAAAAATTGTCGATTTTAAACTTTTTTTTCAGATGCCAAGCACTTTGTCCACGCGAGTTTGGGATGAAGGAGTTGAGCTAGAGCTTTCAAATTTTATACACGCATAAACCAAGATCCGAAGTCGTGCCTCGTCCAGGTTTCATCTCGATCGGTTGAAAATTGTCGATTCTAGAGCACTTTAAAAATTGTCGATTTTAAACTTTTTTTCAGATGCCAAGCACTTTGT
Source organism: Hydroides elegans (assembly GCA_001703475.1). Lineage (NCBI taxonomy): Eukaryota > Metazoa > Annelida > Polychaeta > Sabellida > Serpulidae > Hydroides > Hydroides elegans. The sequence goes on along the minus strand of LQRL01015298.1, from coordinate 5,212 downwards.
CCACGCGAGTTTGGGATGAAGGAGTTGAGCTAGAGCTTTCAAATTTTATACACGCATACACCAAGGTCTGAAGTCGTGCCTCGTCCAGGTTTCATCTCGATAGGTTGACAATTGTCGATTCTAGAGCACTTTAAAAATTGTCGATTTTAAACTTTTTTTCAGATGCCAAGCACTTTGTCCACGCGAGTTTGGGATGAAGGAGTTGAGCTAGAGCTTTCAAATTTTATACACGCATACACCCAGGTCTGAAGTCGTGCCTCGTCCAGGTTTCATCTCGATCGGTTGAAAATTGTCGATTCTAGAGCACTTTGAAAATTGTCGATTTTAAACTTTTTGTCAGATTCCAAGCACTTTGTCTACGCGAGTTTGGTCTGAAGCAATAGAGCTAGAGATTTTAAATTTTATACACGTATAAACCAATGTCTGAAGTCGTGCCTCGTCAATGTTTTATCTGGATCGGTTGAAAATTGTCGATTATGGAACACTTAAAAAATGGTCA
>LQRL01015278.1:17888-54728 GCA_001703475.1 Hydroides elegans | reverse complement strand
GTCTATAAATACAGAAGGGGGGTTTTTTCAGGGGTGTGCAAAAAAGGGGGGGTTTAACCCTGGGGGTGTTTTATCATGGGGGGGTTCTTTCCTACCACCGGATTGGACTCGCAACCGCGGATCAACGCCCACTTCACATACAGGTCCGAGTGGAGATCACGCATCCGGAACAGGTAAACGATGTTTAAGATAAATTATATAGGAGTTCATTGATATTTACATTGGCTTGTGAAATTCAGTAAAGGGACAGCATCATCAGGGCCTTTTTAGTTTAATCAATGCAAAAAAAAGGTATGTTATATGTTATGCACGATTGATATAAAACTCATTATGTTATGCAAACATACTTCAAATTTGTGTAGCCATGCATACCTTAAAAGTTAGAGATATGCTATACATATCAAAGTAAAAAAAGTAAGTACTTTATTTCAGGTTACTATATTTACTTTGAATCGTCGAATCCTCCATATGGTAGCAAGGCGGTACTGAATTGTGGAGTAGGCCTAAACACACGCTGTCTCAGATTCTACTTTCACTCGTATGGAGGCGGAACTGGGACTCTTAAGGTTCGTCAGCGCAATCCAGTGAGCGGTCTCCAGTCCCAGATACTGATGATTTTTCACGTAAATTGTAAGTTAACATTGATTGAATAATCTCAAACTTGAACTGTAAACTGGTGATTCCAAACGACAGTATACATTAAGTTCAATCAGATGAAATACAATGCAAAATAATAAATTGGCTGTTTATTTTGTTCAACAATTTGATGCATACCGTGCCACAATCAATGCAAACAAAGGTGTGTTATATGTTATACACGATCGATATAAAACGCATTATGTTATGCAAACATACTTCAAATTTGTGTAGCCATGCATACCTTAGAAGTTAGACATATGCAGTTAGATATATCATATATTGTTACACAGGGAACCAATGGCGACTTGCTGACGCTCCCATCAGTGACTGGGCAACTGTAGTTGATTTCATTGCAACAAAAAATGGCCCCGATGGTGACATCGCGATAGATGATATCATGTTTGATTCTATGCCTTGCGCATAAATAGGCATATGAAACAGGTAATTATGACAGCATATTGTTTTCCCTGTATAATGTTGTCAAATGCATATTACAAAGTATAAAACTTAAAAAAGATATTTTATATACAGTAAATAAATCACCTGTGCAGCAAGCAATCATGACGATATATATTGTTTCCTCACAACATGTTTGTCAAATGCATGCCACAAAAATAATATGTTCGAATAGAAACTTGAATCAGATATCAAACTTCTCAACAATACGAATTTGTGCATATATAGTAATGTTCATTCGTTTCATAAAGTGTTTCGCATTTTAACATTGTCATGCTAAAATCCTTTCTTTACATTTTATCCAGGTAACGCCTGAATTGTGTGGCTAAGGCCGTGTTCACGCAAACGAAAAAGCTCGGAAAAAAGCACAAAACCCGATATTTTCGAAAGTCACATTTGTATAAAAAAACATAGCAATTTATCCCCTCTGTTCACGCAACAATTTAGGATATTCTTTTGCGTGAACACTCCTTAATTCTGCATCAGGCTCATTTTAGAATTCGAAAACGACTATACTTAGAAAATAAACCATTTTAACTATGGGTACACTGTGTTGAAAATATTGGTATATTATATATTGTGATATTATCTGAGAAATTATCAGATAACTATGGAGATGTTGCCAGTCCCTTTGATTTCGGACTGTTTGACTACCTACTATAGAATTAATATTAATATTTTTAGTCAAACAATGATGATTCTGGAATTACTTCCCGCTAAAAAGAGATAATAGAATAATGTTAAGCAAACTCAGTAATGACAATTAGGAAGGAATAAGTATATATAGGATAATTTTCTGAAAAGGCAATAATGACCATCGGTCAGTTTATGCAAATGTATCGTTAGAAAGGTTTCCTTCGACCAATATAAGTAATTTTAGATTATATTTTACATGTGTTGTGCCTGTGTAAATAAGCTTTAAGACTTTGACACTTCTGCTTATGAAGGTATCTAACGAAATATTATTTACTTGAGGGTGGACGTGTCAAGTGACAAATCTAATGTTGATGTTAATTATTGCATATCTTCTGTAAGATAATCTATATAATTTTGTACTATGATAGGATTGATGTTACCAGAAGATTTTTCAAACTTTATAAATCAAATATGTTGCTTTATATACTTATAGCTTGTGTAGTTTAAAACAAAGACATTTTTGTTTCCAATTAACCATTACTGTTTAACATATGTGTTTTAATAATAATTGTAACCTACTCTATGAAAAATAAATAAGTTTTTAATTGAATTTCATACCATTGCACTTAATATAATGAACTGTAATTTGCACGATGACAAAGCAACTGTTATAATAAGCTGCAAAATAAAAGATAATAAAGCACAATATATGTTTTAATTTTAAACAAATGGAATTATTTTTTTATACATATCCTTATTTTATTCGCACATTTACATACCAGGAAACCTCCATATACATAAATCTCATTATTAAAAAAATAACAATAACTTGAGATACATCAGCAGAATAAATTAAACATCTTTCGTGTGTGTTTGTATCGTGATCTAGTACACACGCATTTTATATTTATAATACCCATCAATTGAGAAAACATTTTGCAAAATGGGAAAAACACAAAAGAGGCTCTTACAGAATGGCATATAGCTCACTTTGACAAGCAAATCACAGTATAGGTGTTTGAAGACATAATTGATAATATTTAACAGGCTTGAACTCACACATAATTCAGTTATTCCAATACATACGTTTATATTTATAATAACCAAGATTATATGTTATATATAGTTAAATAAAATAATTAAAAACAATTTTTTTTTTAATTTTTACACAAATTTTTCGTGTAAAATTCAGAATTAACATTAATAAGTCTAAGCCCCCATTAGTAATATTTTTCTCGTAAAAAACATTTCATGCAATATCACTTACAATTTTCATGTTACTTTGCATAGATGTTGACGACCGTGGATTATAGTAAACAACATCGGATATGATTTAATAACACTTACTGCAAGATATCGACCTATGTCCTGTGGTCTTTGTAAACATGCAAACGGAACCTTTCATATTTTTTTTAGGTAACTTGCTGTACATCAACCATCTGATTGGCGTGATCACTTACCATATATCATGATGGCGATTCGTGCAACTAAGTCGATACCCAGATGTTACGATGTTCGTACCGAGCAATGAGTTTGCGTCAACAGCTATGGTTGATCATAGTTTATGATGTCCTAAAATTAGTTTGTAGGATGTTGATAGCATCGAGGTCTGATTTATGCGACACCAAAATACCTAAAGTTTACGCGAATGTATACTGAAAACAGTCTTTTTCTACCACATCAAGTGTTGCTGTAGTAAAATTGTATCGTAATAATTTGTGAATGTTTTGATTTCAAACTTTTTGCTGACTTTATATTGCTTTTTTTGCATACATTCCATGATGTTTTTAACCGTTTGATTAAATCAAAATAATTGCAGCTATGTTTTAGGTACCAGATACCGTGGTCTCACGTTTTATGTAACCAAATTCTTCTACTCCCACAAATTACTTGTAAAATCATAACAGTATAAAACAATTGAATAAACACGATTAACGCTGTGTGCTATGATTGTTATTTTTCTTTAAAATGTTGCAAGCTCAATATGTAATTCTATTATGATGTAGGCGGTCAACAAGGTGTTATGGCGAATTTAATTTGATAAGTATAATTTAAGGTTCACAACAAAACAACATATGTGACCAAATAACGGCGCCATTTGTATATACTACGACTGCAATCTTGCCAATTAGTGAGTGAGTATGAAATTCAATATGAACAGTCCATTGATTCTTCATTTAAGATTTACATTCTATATTTAATTTAACAGCGTCACTTCTGTAGTGGTTTTATTAAACATTGTATTTTTGTTCATCCATAATGGGGACCTGTTTCGAGTTCTAAGAGTTTATTCTACTAGGTATGATGCGTGATTGTAAACAGTAACAATATTGTTTTAGCAACATACATTACTGCCAATGATTAAGCTAAAGATGTGTATTGAATAAACTTGAGAAAGCAGAAACCCATTCACAGTTGAAATAGCTATGATGACGTTCGAGGCCAGACGCATATAAATTCGGTTCTAAATTATGCATCAACCGAATTCAAAGCCTATCAAACTGCTGGACAACATCAATCGTGCAACATCTAGACGTATATTTTACAATACCTCAGAGTATTGCATGATTCTCATATACACTTGAATATATATAAGGCACTTATAGGAAAAGAACGAAAAGAAGAAAAAACATGGACAACACCAGAAATAATTCTAAATCGCGCATTTGTTTGCTTTTGGTTTTATAGTTGTACCACTGTAATTGCGAATTTGAGAATACATGTGAGTTGAACTACGTACATTTCAAAAACGTTCATACGAAAGCTGGGGAATGTAGATACAGGGAGAAATTCAAGCGAGGTCGAAAAACCTGATATGGTCTATTTTTATATGGAAAAGCTCGAAGATTACATTGGTGGTATGTTAATTATGTTTAATGTGTTGAATATCAGATTGATATCTAAGTTATATGCTATATCTGAATTCATAATTGTCCATTTTGTGTGAATGTTGTTCAGTATACGACCATTTTGTGTATTGATATGCGCAAGAGCCACAATACTTTCTATTAAAGTTTCATTTTCGATTTTTAAAGTCATGACGCACAAATATACAGCAAAGGTTTGAATCTCGAACTAATTGATGACGATTTTTACAATTACATATATGTAAATGTTTTGTAGATGACAAATATGACTTTCAAAATGGAATATACTTTCGTTGCTCACCATCGGCGACTGATGACACGAATTGGCTTCGTAACCGCTGAAGAACGGCTAGTGGGTCCGAGTGGTGATCATACTTCCGGAACATGTATCTCAACATATTAGGGAGACATTAGATAGGATTGATTTCATTAATATTTCCATAGTGATGTGACATTCAGTGAAGGGAACCCAGTAGATATAATTTAGATAAATTTATGCAAACAAAGACATATGATGTTATATTTACAACTAACAATCAAGATCAATATTTAAAATTTGCCTAACCATGCATACTTTGTAAGTTAATTAATATGAATTTCATTGCACTGCTTATGAACATAACATGCACTATTCATCCAGTAAACAGGTCATACATGAAACAAAATATATTTTAATGACTTTCAGTATAGAAGAGTCTGAACGTTGTTTCCAAGTATTCGTATACATTTATGATAATCAATTTAAAAGAGTTTAAAGAATAGCTTCCAATAATGTCGTGTTAAATCTGATGTTCAAATATGATTTGAGTATGCATTTCTGCTATGTCTTTTATTTCACGCATATTGTTGCATTTAACATGTATAAAAATCCTAGAACCATGCAAATGTAATGCGTATTCTTTTTCTGCCATTTGAAATCATGTAATGTTGTCGGGTTAACCTAGATTTACTTTGCTGCTATTGTATTAATAATAGAGTTTTCATGTGGGTATTAATGCGATACTGCGTTAGTTATATATACTCCACAAGCGGTTATACCATCAATATTTACTTCATAATATGTTTTGTAACGAAACAAAATAGTGATTTCATCAATCTAATGTAAGCCTTATTCGACCGATATGAACACTGTGTAAGCCTTAGGACAAATATATTTGTAGAAATCGCCGAATGAACATTTTAATATTCAAAATAAATTATCGAACATTTTAATTATTCTCATATTTTATAAAAGTCAGTCCATTATTTCAGGTTTCTATCTTCACTTATCAGCTTCAAGTCCGCTTACAGCTTATAGCATTGTGGAGCTGAAATGTCTAGTAAGCATAGAAACGCGCTTTCTAAGATTCTACTATCATTCGTATGGAATCTCTGCTGGGAGTCTAGAAGTTTGTCAGCGCAATCCAGTGAGAGATTTCAAGGTCGAGCTACTGGTGTTCCAAAATGTGAATTGTAAATATACATTGAACAGAATCATCCCCGCGATTACAATATGCATGGAATTCCTAAGCTGTGAAATGGCTACAAGAGTGAAATTGCAATAGATGACATCATGTTTTTGCCTTGCACATACATTGCATATGAAACAGGTAATCATGACAACCTATTGTTTTCCTTGTTTAATGTTGTTTAATGCACATTATAAGGTATACACTAAACATATAATCCATATACAGTGAATAAATCACATGTGCAGCAAGCAATCATGACGAAAACTATCTTTCCCTTACTACATTTATTTCAAATGCATGTAACAAAAATACAATGTTTAAATTAAAGTTTCAATCAGATTTCCAACTACTTAATAATTCAAATTTGTGTATGCATGGTAAACTTATTCGCTTCATATAGTGTTTCGCATTTTCACATCACCATGCTAAAATCCTAATAAATCTATAACATTTATTCAGGGTACTCCGACATTGTGTCCTCAGGTCTGCATCATGATCATTTATAATTTAAGACGAGTTCTCCTATTGCGTAAAACAATTACACTATGGATTTACTGTGTCGAAGATGTCTATATGCGTTTGTTATTCCCTAAAAATTATCAGATAACTGTCTTATCGTTCACAAACCGCTTTGAATACGTTAAGTGAATGTTTCTATTATCAGTCTGAAAATAGTGTTTGACAAACAGCTTACCATGAAATAAAGGAACATAGAAAATTTCATAATATGTGGGGCTAAAAGATATAGTCAGGCATCTAGAGTTTAAATTTACGTAATAGTAAATATATAAACATATTCGTGATATAAAGATAACGGGCATTGGCTATTGTGTGTATGTGTTTGTGCCTCGTTGGAATGAGTTGTTCTTACAAATATATGTAATTACATATAATTGTTTACATTTAGTGTAGCTATGCAAAAGATTTTTACAAATTTTCAGCTAATGCCTATGAAGGTATCTAATGAAATATAATTTATTTTAGGATGAATGTGTCAAGTGACGCTTATTAAAACTATTCGCATGACTTCTGTAGGATATTTGTGATAAATGTGTAATATGATAGGTATTTTAAAAGTTCTCGAGTGTATTTCTTTAAACAGATATTCAATATATACGTGATTTGTTACTTATAAAAGTATACATATTTGTTTCTGAATTGATTGTGTTTTTTTTAATGAAGGAGCACACCTACTCTAGGTTGAATAATGATGCTTTCAATATAGACTTTTATGAATTTGCACTATATATGTAAGAATTTTAACTTGCACTATGACAAAGCTACTATATTGATGAGCTGAAAAATAAAATTATTAAAATATACAATATGTTTCCATTATTCATGCATTAATCTAAGTTCATATATTTATTCGTGTTTGCACATACACCGGCCAGGAAATCAAGACATACGTAAAGTAACTTGTTGGAACAAATAGTTACTTGAAATACATCAACATTTCATCAACATACATTGGCATGTCTTTAAGATATCTAACTTTCTTTGAATTATTCCTTTTCTATGTATAATATATTTATATATATTCTTGTAGGTAATGCTATTTAATTTGAAATATTGTTGCACATCGAAAAACCCAAATTATACAAAATGGGATATAATCATATAATCAAAATGCAATCCAATATGTGTATGATGTATGACACGTATTTGAGAAAATTCCTTAATAATATTACATCAGTTTTTAATATTCATATGTATACGAAGTAATTACCAATAATCAAGATTATATATAATATGTTAAGTTGAGTGAACAAATTCTAAAACAAAGCTGACTGAAGGGTCTTGATAAAAAAATCAAAGACCAATAAGGCTGTTATAATTATGTAGCCCATGAAAATATCATCTAATATAATGCCCTTAACCATTCAAAACAAATTATTTACACATTATTTCGTATTGTTAATGGTGCCTGAGAGAAGGAATCGGAGTTCATTAAGTATCTTCATAGTTTCAATCTTTATCTTTTTGAATGTTTGTGATAATATATTTTGGTAAAATATTTTTTTCGTGATAAATAATGCATCTATGGAGTAGAAATGATCCGAAATGTTTTTCTTATTCACTTCTGCCAACTAATTGCAATTATATATTGATTTGATAATGTAATTATACTGGTACGAATGGTAAACACATATAATCAAACCTTTAATCTTCTTAAATAAATTAAACTACTACTATATATTGCTATATTCAAGTTATTTTTTATTAACTTTACAGTTTGCTAAAATAAAACTAAATTAAAATTTTCATTCGATCAATCTGAATCAAACATTATTGTTGCGATATGTGGGTCAGTTTAAACTATGTATATATCAAAATGCGAACAGTTTGAAAAAAAATATTCTAAAAGGGTAAATGTCAATGGATAATAAAGTACAAGTGTTACAAATTGCGATACTCTTATTATATATAAAGAAATACAATTAAGCAGCATATGTCTGCATATAATTACATCGGCGTTCAAAAACAAAAAATATTTAGCTATGACTTTTAAAAGATCATTCTGGGAATTAAAGTATGTACACTATGAAGCATTTAAATTTATTGTCGTTTTTGTCCTTGTGTCTGCCAGCTAGAAAACCCGAAATCAAGGCACCAGTTCTACGAAACTCCTGCAGAGCTACAATGTGTTTAAAAATATTTTTACCCAAGTATGAAATCAATATAAATATTCATGTATTTAGGACCATTGTAAATACACTTTTTTATATAGCGTATATAAAAATGTTTAAACCTCTCAATTCTGCATTTTGAATTATATTGTAATTTTCGATGTTGATACGCAATTTTATTGTGTTACGGGTTTTATATTGACTATTATTCCTTCTTTTTTATTATTGATGAATCAGATGTGTTGAGGATCCGACCCTTTTAATATCTTAACTGATATTTTAGCTGATTACTTTGTTGCGCTTAAATTATATTTTAAGTGTCCCATCGTGTCATTGTGAGCCCTTTATGTTTTCCTCAATTACTCTTTAGTAAGCTAATGTGACAAATAGCTTATTTCTATGAACGTTATAGTTATTAATTAGCTCATCGTTTAATATTTTCAAGTGTTTATGAGGGGATAATAACGTACTATAAGTACTATTTTTGTATTTTATGTCGTATAAAAATATGTTAATCCAAATTAAAATCTATTCAGCTCTTTTTTACATTCGTTAAACATTATAACGAGAAAAGATGTAATCCTAACCGAACAAGATTATTTCTGGTCAATATTAAATTAAGATAAGCAATTAATAAGTTATTTTATTGACAGCGGTTGTTTATTTCTTAAGTAAGAGTCACATCTTTATAATAAAGCATCTTAAGAAAAGCAATATTTTTATATTATGCGATAGATAACAAAACGAATACAAAATTAGACATGTGATACAACTTTATACTAATAGGTTTGCACACCAATCGCAAAAAACGTTCCTTTTATGCATTTTATGTCATTTTATATGTGAGCTTCTTTAGTTTAAGGAAATATATTACCATATGCATATCTATCATTTATAATCAAAATACTAGTCTCAAGCAGGTTATCACAATATGAATATTGCATATTTCAAAGTGAAGATTCATATCTTACTATCATTTGAGCAATATTGATTATGAAGAATGAATTGTTTTAAATCGAACCATAACACATATACTAATAAAATTCATAAAGGAAATATTATTTAGCAAGGATCGATGTTTTGTTAAGCACATTGTCAAGCAAATAGGTAAATCAGTATAGTTTTGTGCTCTTTAAACAATAAAGCGGCGTCACAGTATTTTGCTAAAACTGTAAGTATTAGAATAGTTTTGTGCCAATCATAATTATATTTTTTCATAATCATTATCAAGGTTAATTCTATGCCAGCTATGGATATTTCAAGCGATAAGCTAGTCATTATAATATGACATAAATGTGATAGTAAACCATATAATCATAATCAACGATAACGTTTTTACACAACCCAGTTGAAAAAAGCGAAGTCGCAACCAAATCATAATGAGCTCATCAAGCCTTCTTGAAAGTCATGTCCAGTGTTAACTATGCCTTGATATTTGCTACCATTTTGGACCTCACTTGTTTACTTATCAAGGTTAATCTAATGCCAGCTATGGATATTTCAGGCGATAAACTAGAAATTATTATATGACAGAAATGTGATAGTAAACCATATTATCATAATCAATTTTTTTTTCACAACCCAGTTGAAAAAAGCGAATTCGCAACCAAATCATAATGAGCTCATCAAGCCTTCTTGAAAGTCATGTCCAGTGAGAACTATGCCTTGATATTTGTTACAATTTTGGACCTCACTTTCTATGGATGCTATTACGTATGTTATTCTTTTATTTTGGGATTTGTTTTCGATGATTTATTGATCAGCAGTTAAACCATACTTTGATGCCAAGTATTGAATTGAGGAATTCTATATTGAATATTGTTAGGAAAGCAGAAACCCTTGCACCCATATTCACAGTTAAAACAGCTATGATTACGTATAAGGCCATTCACATATCAAGTTACTAGTTCATTATGGATCAACATATGACAAAACCTATCAATGACTGTTAGACGACACATATCTAGTTCTAGTATTTTGATCCCTCTACGACTGTGCTTTAAAACAATGGTTTGTCAAGGGGTGTTAAGGTTCTGGTGTCGCATTTGGTGTAAATCATTTTGGAATTGTAGAACGTATTCATTCCTTTGAATAATTAATTGGAATTAGATATCTACATTCCATAGATTAGACATAGGTCAAATTTGATAGCGTCCTCTTTGTTGTGGTTTTACGGTGCAATGTAGGTTTATTAATCCATAACATGGTGTCTTGCGTTCTATGTCTTGATATTATTACGTATGAAATTTGTTTGTTTCGGGATTCGTTTCGATGATTTATTGATCAGCATATTGAATAGTTTTAGGAAAGCAGAAACCCGTGCACCCACATTCACAGTTAAAACAGCTATCATGACGTTCTAGGCCATTTACATATCAGGTTACTGGTGCATTATGGATCAAACTAAGACAATGCCTATCAATGACGGTTGGACGACATATATTATGCTGAGCCCCATCTAGACACGTATTTCACTAAAGGCGAGGTATTTGGTGGTATTGATATACAATCAAAATAAAGATTAGGCACTCATCCAAAGGAATTATCTTATTAGAAAAACATAAATGACGCAAGAATTAGTTCTAAATTGCGCATTTGCTTGCTAGTGGGTTTATACTTTTATCACTGTAAGTGCGAATGCGCGAATACCCATGATTTGAACTACGTACATTTCAAATACGTTCATACAAAAACACTTCAAACGCGTACCGGTATAACTAATGGCGCTCCTATGTTGAAGCTTTATTTAGCTAGGTGCCTATTTCAACGCTTTGTATCTCCGGCTGCCATGTGTGGCTACCATTGTCACAAAAATGAGAATTGTATCGCTCATGAAGTAAGCAAGGGTCAACCGTGTGAGTTGTGTCTTCGGAATGTAGATGCAGGAAGAAATGCAAGCGAGATCGAAAAATCTGATATGGTCTATATTCATGTGGATAAGCTCGTGGATTACATTGACGGTGTGTTGATTATCTTTATTGTTCTAAAATTTTAATAAAATGCCCTTAATACATCCTTCATACACATAACTATGTCCTGACTAACATATTAATTTAAAATAAATTATCATTGAACTTTCGAGACTGGATTAACTAGCCATAAAGATGGTTAGGAAGTGGATGACCATCAACGCAAATGTGGAATCTTCAGCACTGGGTTCGAACCCATCACTTGTCATTTTCTAATCATTTCTACCTCCTAGGGAATGAGCCAGTAGCGTTACATGCAACTGACAAAATGTGTTAAATTCATAAGTCATGGATCAAGTTAGCGAGTGCTGTAACAACAACTTACGGAACTGAAATGTTTTCTTTCTATCTCGGAAATCTTAAGTAGCCCATCGCCATGACGTATCGGACTCTTCTTCAACAAAATAATAAAATTTAGGGATAAACTTAGTTTTGTGCTAAAGCATGTATCAGGGTCAACGGTCAGTTCGCTCTTTTATTTTGCATCTTCTGATTTCAGTTCAACCATTTGGTCTGAGTGACAGACTTATTACATGATAAGGTTATCACTTAAACTAAATCAATTTAAACATACATCTCTATGATTAGGTTACAAGTTAGCATTTTACCGACGACTAATCTCTCCATGACGTTCTTTACACTGCATGAGTTCTATGTTACATACAAGGAGATAGTTTAAAACCTTAGTTTACTAAGTTTGATACGTAAACGTCATACTAATATATTTGGTTTTCACTCATTCAACACAAATTATTTCGTGACAATGTGATTTACTACAGAAGAGCTAGGATTTGACTTATATATATGTTATTAAAATGGACCAACTGCTGATATGTCCCTTTTGATGGTGTAAAAAAGTCAATTTATATGATAATTAATAACAGAAAGTAAACATAGTTTTCACATTATACATGAAGTTTTACACATTAAATTATTCAAACATCAAAATTTTTGGTAATGATTTTTTGTTTTCATGATATTGAAAGGGTCAGGAAACACACTGAAAGCATTTATCAAGAAAATTCATTCTTCAGACGCGAAATATCAGTAGTGTATCCAGGAAAATGAGCAGTGTTACATACTTAATCATATGTTACGATGACTCTTTGACATATGTTTATTTAAGTTAAACAATATTCCAACCAATCGAACAAAGACAGGCACATTATTGCGATATAGTATATGTGGCTGTACAAATAAAGTTTCACTTGATGTTTCTCGATGAATGCATTGATGAACCTTGTTTTAATGGCGCTACGTGTCAAGATGGATTCCTATCCTTTACATGCGAGTGTGCCGAGGGTTTTGAAGGAGACCGATGTCTGTATGGTAAGAAATAAATCTTGTTTAAAGTTGAAGTTGTGATGATAACATTTGGTATTCAACATTTGTTGCTTTATTTCGAATATAATGACACTGAGCAGAATGCCATGCGTGGATATTTTAATGTAAGGCATCGCTTTGTTATCGGTAATATAATGATTAAAATTTTCCGTTTTAATAACTGAGTAAAATAGTCTAGTTCATAAATGTAATACTTTTCATTTGATTTAAAACTTGAACAATAACGATAATATCACTGTTTTATATACGACAAAAACTGTTTATCAATCTAACAATGTAGACGCATGCACATATAAGATCAATGTTGTTTTTATCAACGGAGATATATTCAAATATGAATCTCTTCTGGTAACAATTTATAAATAATTCATTTTCAAACAATTCATTACAGCAAATACATAAATAAAAACACTGTAAATATTTGTAGCAGAACGTTGACAGTTCATTATTATTAATAGAGCAAAGAGCAATATTCATTTGTTTGTCTTGAAGTGTTTAAGTGTGACTTTGATGATAGAACTCTCTGCGATCACTGTGCTCAATCCACCAATGACCACACAAACTGGCTATTTCGTCGTGGACGAACGCCTACATTGTATACGGGTCCTGTTGCTGACCACACCACAGGAACAGGTGATTAATTCTATCGGTATAAAATTGGTAGATAATTAAATATTGATATATTTAATATAATTTTTTAGTGTATCCTTCTAATTGGTGTTACATACATTCAGAAGAAGATCTTACTTTTATCAATATATACTAAAGAAAATTTATTCTTCGTAATATTCTTTTCAGGGCATTACCTATACTTAGAAGCAACTATCGTTGGAAATTATGGCTTTGCCGAACTGAACTGTGTCGTGTCTCCTCTAACACGCTGTCTGAAATTCTACTTTCACTCTTATGGAAGCTATACAGGGAGTCTGATGGTTCGTCAGCGCAATCCAGATAGAGGTCTACAGACAGAGCTCCTGGTGTTTGAAAATGTCAACGGTTGGTATACACGTGCATGATAACACAAGATTCACAGCTCTATACAAATAAGTGCAAGACAATTGATTAAAACATATGTTTTATGATGGTTTGTCATATAAATACAACTGGCGTTTTTGTTCTTTGATAAATAATTTTCTGTGAATAATAAAACATACTTATTATCTATATCAGGTTTGATCCGGATGGTTTGTATTTATGTTGTCATGATAAAAAACTCAAGAAACATCATATTTAGATATTTAGCTTGATATATACGAAAATACTTGAAATATTTTTCAATGGCGTAACTGCAAAATTTAATTATGTTATACGCAGTAAATAGATGGCAACCTGCTGAAGCATCCGTTAGTGAATGGGCAACAGTCATCGATTTTGTAGTTACAAAAGGAAGAGGTGACAGAGGTGACATAGCGATTGACGACGTCATGTTTCTGTCTGATACATGCCAATAAATTGCTAGTACAAAGGTTATTATGACAAATATATTATTTCTATATAGTTTGTTTTATAATGTTGACATTCGCTTTTCATGAGTATGTTTATAAAAGTGTTTGATTCATTTCAGATGGATTACATTTAATATTTATGTTGTATTTCCTTAAAATATATACTTGAATAATGTAAATATGTTTAAATTGAACAGTTAATACATACTTCAAGTTGCCTTGCATTTTTTTAAACAGATATTTGATCGGGTCAAGTCGACATTGTTAAATGAAGCGCACATTTGCTGATGACACATTAAATCAACACTTTCCTCGCTAATATAGACTAGAATTATTTTGACTTGTTCGTGGCAACACGCTATTGTGTGCACCGAAACAACAACTCTCGACTGCTTAAAACTTATTGACATATAATGTGAATCTAGTTTAATCTAAATTTGCGTGCATTATGAGGGTTTATAACTGCACCATTTTTTCATTGGAAAGCATTTTGGAATCATATGTAGCATTTAATTATTTTGATATATACGCTTAATTTATTTTTAATTATTAAATCTATTCATAGTTAAGTCACCATTGCACAGATAACTGCATATTAGCAATCTTAATTTTGATAATACTTTTATATCAACATTTTATGAAAGTAAAATGTAATATATTGACTGTAATTATATTTTGTGGCAAATCTGTTCATAACAGATATGTTGCAAATCAAAATAATGTCGTGTTTGTGTATAAATCACTTTTATGATCACTTTCCCTGTACAAAATCTACTTAAATTGCATTTATCGGTTTAATTCTCAAATAAAGTAATGCTAGAAAGGATTATCATTTTATTTGTTTATAAGTTATATTCGTCTGTGACATATGTTGCTTACATTTATGAAATTGTTAGTAAAAGAAAGTATATAACGTATATAATATCATGCTACTCTATTATGTTACTCTATTGTATTGTTCAATAAAACAGTCTATCCTTTAATTATATTTTAATGTGACGTTCTGGAAATAAATATAATATATGATTAAAAACATGATAACGATTGTTTCCTTTTGCCAAAACAAATCGACACTTACGATTATACTTTCGCACATCTTAATGAATATCGTTGGTAGCCTCATTTAAGATGAGCTATATCTTTCACCTCAACTGTTTTTTTGTGCTCATGGTTATTTCAATGATAAAACATTGTAATTAAAGATAGTAATCACATCATTCGCAATTGTTATTATATGTAAAGTAAAATAAAATATATCGATAAACAACGCTAAACAAAAGATTATTTGGGTATTATATCCATATAATATCTTTCCTATTTTAATGGTACTTTTTAATGTTTATGACAATGTGTTTGATATCTGGCTACATATGATGTATAAATCGAATAAAAGGAATCCAACCTATTTGTCAATTTTGCAAAGTGATAAATTCATATTTGCCTAATATTTGTCAATGTTTATATCAATAAAATATTGCCATATGCAATTAGCTGTTATTGTTGGCAAAATCATTAATTACGTTTATGTCATAATAATGTATATTTTTAAGTACTCTGTCGCTAAATGATTGAATTTTCAAGTTTCTATTAACTGATGAGTTAACTACTATAACACAAATTGTTCTTTATGATAGCAGTGTTTGCCTTGATTGAAATAGGAGATGCTTTTACAATGCAACCCGTTTGAAGAAACACATGTTGAAAAAGAATTTATGCAACGACATTCTGAAATCAAACAGTCGCTTAACTTTGATAAGCAAATATTGACAATTGAGCTACGATTGAGCAACATATGTGTACCGATTACACCTCCGTGCTAAGACCTAAGTAATGTTACTTATTTAAATGTGTGTCGTAAATAACTATGTTATGATGATATATCAAACATTTCGTTACATTGAATTCGACGTTTTACTATTGCATATATAGTAAACACTTTAATGATGATTGGAATTATTTTGTAATAGAATATATATGGGTCGTTATTATCCGTGGTATGATGACTGATTAAACAGTTTAGTTATAACAAGTTCAATAATCATATTACAAATAAGTCTAACACAGATTGTTGTCTCAAAAGCAAAGCCGTGAAAACATTATTTATTAGGCAATTATGTTTACATTTGTAAATAGAACGTTTCTTATGTATTGAAGATAGTTATTTATAGTCACCATACTTGATTCGATTTGTCTTAATATATAATTGAGATTGATGATAATAATAATGATAATGGTACTTATATAGCGCCTTTTCAATCAATTGTCAAAAGCGCTAACAATACAATATGGCAAGACAAGTGCCAGTCTAACGAACACTTATGACTAATTAAAAACATACAAATAATAAATTTTGAAAAATAAAAATGGGCCGTTCATAAAAACAATGAGAATACGACTAACGAATACACTACTTTGATAAAAAAAACCCGTACCATGTGGGCAGAGCAAATATAATGCGTTTTGAGGTATTTTTAGCAAGGGGTCAAGAGGCCGCACATTTTACACTTTTTGGTAATTTGTTAATATATCTTTTGGGCGGCTAGAGGAAAGGATCGATCTCAAGGAGTCTTGAGTTTGGTCTTAGGCACCTTGAGCACAATTTCACAACTGGGGCGAAGAAACTCGTGTTTTTGCCTGTACAATAAGTAATTCACGGTGATATACGGTTTGGTTGCTGAACAGCACATTGTACGTTACACTGTAATTTTGAAATTGATTCTAAATCTAACAAGGAGCCAATGTAAGCTCCATGAGAAATATGGTCACATTAGCAGTCTAAGAAGCTTTACGAGCCGACGGTCACTTATTCCAAATAACAAACTATTGCCAAAGTCAAGACGAGGTATCACTATGGACTGGATGTATGTATGAACAACAGTAGAGACGAATTCTTTGAATCGATGCTATTTCTCTAAGCTTGCTATAGCATATACGGGTAGTGTTGAAGACGTGCTCTTTCTTTTTCATATATCTCGATGTCAAATGTGACATCGTGGTTGCGGTCTTTTAACAAGGGGTCAAGAGGCCGCAAAGTTTACATTTTTTGGTAATTCGTTCCATATCTTTTGGGTGGCTAGAGGATAGGATCGGTCTTAAGTAGTCTTGAGTTTTGTCTTAGGCACCTTGAGCACAATTTCACAACTGGAGCGAAGAAACTCGTGTTTTTTTTTGTCTGTACAATTACTAATTCACGGCGATATACGGTTTGGTTGCTGAACAGCACATTGTACGTTGCACTGCAATTTTGAACTTGACTCTAAATCTAACAGGAACCCAATGTAAGCTCCATGAAAAATATGGTCACACTTGCAGAGCCTAAGAAGCTTTATGAGCAGTTGGTCACTTATTCCAAATAAGTTACTATTGCCAAAGTCAAGACGAGGTATCATCATAGACTGGATGTATGTATGAACAACCTCAGTAGAGACGTATTCAATGCTATTTCTCTAAGCTTGCTATAGCATAAACGGGTAGTGTTGAAGAAATGCCCTTTCATTTTAATCACGATGAAAAATGACCCACTGATAGAATACTTACAATTTGAAAAACAAACCCGAGAAATGATTTGCTTAGACCTTGTCACTGGGTGCATTCGGCTACACGTGTTTTTGGACCTGTTAGTTATTTTAAGCACTATTTCGTTAATACTAGAAGGATTTGCTGAAATGCTTAAGGGTCACTAAATCGAAATAATTTACTTGGGCAAGACTATGTCGAATTTGATATGTTACATTGATATACTTTAGTTCTAATACCAATTTAATGAGCAAATGACACTGTTGGTGTTCAGCCATTGAGTTTCAATGGTTTAGATTGACTGGGATTTAAGGCCATTAAAATTCACATGGGATTTAAGGTCATCATGTCATAAAATCAAATATTATTAGAATGTTTATGAAAGTTATTGTCAATTTAACGAGATAACAAATATCATATTCAACTAAGTCAAGGCAAAGTTTGAGTTATTAATAATTTTCGAAACTATCTAGCTAAAATCTTATAAAAATATATTTTTCACAAATATTTAATATTTATTTACTCTTTGACCGGAAAATGGAAAGGAGAATTATATATGATACATATCAATATACAACACGAACAAATAAAAATGTTTCAGCTTATTCAAGATTTTTGTTATGAAGTTTGATTTATTTTGTTAAAAAACATTTGTTTAAACACATGATTCTATCAGATCAAATGTGATATCGTTAGTTATTTAATTGGTTCATAAGTAACGCGGGTGGGCCTGTCGTTGATATCTGATTACCATGGACATTGTTAATACAAAATAAAAGTAAAAGAAGTCTCCTGATAAAATCGTTATCATGAAATTAATTTAACATCCTGGTTATTGTCTATCATGTGGGAGGTAGATTTGTATATAAAATATGAATTTAAGAGTAACTAGTCAAATGCTCGCAAGACAGCAATTATAGGCAATCGAGAGTTTAATCAACAACTAAAATTTGAAAAAAAAACAACAACGTCATGTAAACATATTGAAGTGTATACAGTACAATACAAACAAAATGGATAAACCTACGGAAAATCCATGTAGTGGTTCCGTATTTCCTCGATCCTCTATTGAATCTCGAAGTGGTGATTTGGGTAATATAGAAATGAACACATTTGGCTCTAACAGAAACACTAGTGTTAAAGTCGACTCCAAGGACCCAGGTAAGAATGTTCTCGTATGATAATAAACATTGATAGAAATGTAATGTTTGATACAAAGTGATGCAAAATATTATATTTTTTGTGCATACTTATTATTTTTATTTCGAGGTTCATTTGATTGTGTCTCAATGATAGAGGCAATGAATCAATCTTTTTAATTGAAACATCTAGATATAATACAAAATAAAAATGTATACTAAATAAGTAATATATTCAGAAAAATAATAATGTGGTAAAAATTATAGATATGAAGTTAATGTAGTATATGCCAAGAACCACATGTCCATAGATTCAACGTAATTTTCTGGCCTTTGTTTTTGGTTAGATAATGCACAATAAGTTCATGTAGTAATTTTATTGACAAACAATTCAAAATGGAGAATTTCTAATTCATAAATCTATTCGGTAGAAAAATAAGCAAAAAGCACACAATTGAATATCACTTTGCTTTATATGAACAGTGTGACATAGTTTTATAAAACGAATCTATCGTTTCTAATCTGTCGGTTTAAGCATAGGAGGTATACAATTAATTCCATTTAACAATGTTGTTGGATAAAAATGGAAATACCAATATGCAAACTAATGCGGAAAATAATTTTAAAACATCAAAAACATATATTTCTATCGAGGAAAGTGTTGATGACTTGAAAAAGTGTTAAGGTTTTAATGTTTTAAAAACCGCGTGATCCTATCATTTGTCGCATTTTATCGCTTGTGCAATGATTAGTTTGTGTTATTACGCTGGTGGTCCTGGACAGTTGGTTACTAAAGATGCCTATTACCTAGATAAAAGTGAAAGTCATATCCATATCAGATCTTTAAAAACACAATATCGTGTGCAATGATTAACCGGTGTGATGACTCTGGTGGTGCTCGATATCTCACAATGGACTTTAATTAAACAAATAAAAATGAAAGTCGTAGCCTTATCACAGATTTTCCATAAACTTGTTACAACATCCTGGTTATTACTTAACACATGTGTGATAGGTTCGGTTTAGAAAAAAATCGTTTGGATTGAACTGAGTCAATATTTTACATGCATAGTGAATATTCACTATATATAAAAGTATATAAATAACCATTCAAATGTAGACCAGTCAGTGATCTACCGGAACACACCTGTTTAACTTATAACTACATTTTTGTAATAAAACGGGCGTCTTAGTGTAATGATAACTAACCTATGGCGGGTGTAAGGGTTTATTTCGGATGGATGAGGTCTTATTTGTCAGTCTTATTTGTTAGTCAGATAAGGGGAGATTTTTTGTAATAGAATCTTGATAAAATATTGGCATGAATCAGCTTTTTACATGCACGTTGCGATGTGTGTGAAACGTCGAACTGTTTGTTTTCATATGAAGTGGAAATGGAGTTTTTACTACTCCTTGTTTATTATTATTATATGTGCTTATAAAGTCTGCGTGAGTTGCCGAGGCTTTTGGGTCGATCTTAATTTGTTAAGTCATGTCATGAGGCGAAACTATTTATACAAATATCTAGCAGTCATGTCGTCCACCGTTTATGTTGGCGGTTATAAGCTACTTGTCCGATTAAACTCCCGATCAATTCAGAAAATATCAAATAGATTTTTGATATCGTATTGCCTGCAGACAAAGGAGTTTGAGAAACCAAAATATATATGTTTTTATAAGTTCAAATGTATTATGAAATGACGGAGTGAAGGTTCTATTCATATACTTTAGGTAACGAAAAGACCCTTAGGCCCATCGCTAACCGATTTATTTTATTTTATTTGCAATACAGTGTTTTATAGTGTTTTGGTGTGATTTTCATGCTTTCTAGCACATTTCTAGCACATCACCGAAGGTCAATGGATGCATAATTGAATTTATAATTTTAACATCACAAAGAAAGGATATCGGAAATTGAATTCAAACGTACGATTTAATTGTACATGCAGATATGATTTGTCTAAAATGATTACCCACCTTAAGCCACGAATAACGAGAAGTAATAATGTAAAACTGTTGTGACCTTTAATTTCATTATTTTATTATAAAGGACATGATAAAGCAATGGCAAAGGAACGACTTCTCCGAGATAAGCAGGTCAAAGTCTTGATTGCGTTAACCTGTACTTCACTTTGTCTCACTATTGCCCTGTGTTCCATGATCATTGTTTTCTTGTATACATCCGGTAAGTAGAACATTTCATTATAATTAAACAGGTTAAGTACTCATTATATATTTCAATTTGTAATTTTATGATGCAGATTAGAATGTATTCTTTTTGCACATTAGCATTCTAATTGATAATAGTGTGGTTTATATCTAAACCAGTTTCACCAATGTTTTTCCTTTAAAATAATTCTGACAAAGTACAATTGCTAATCTTATTTAAAACACCAAAATATATTTACAGAGCAAAATACAGCAAAACGCTTGGAAAAATTGGAAAACGCATTGAAAAATCAAGTGCAAGTACTTATTGATGGTGGTAAGATTCATTTATGTATATTAATAATTTAATGTGTATTTCCTTAATGTTATATATGTATTTTATATGATAAAATTCAGGTCATTTTTAATTGTTAAAGTGTATATTGTATTATAGTGTTAGATTGAACAATCAAAAACAACAGTGCAGATATATGCGATATCACGTGTATATATCTTAACCTATCAAACTTTGCTTTAAAGCCCGAAATGCTACCGAATCCAACCCTGAATTTGGAAAAGAAATGCTATCATTTATTGATGAAATTGACGGTAAGTTTAAAAACATACTTTTATAACAAAAATATAATGTATTTTTATCAAGGATAATGTGTCATGAACTCTTTATATAAATGTTCCAAGGCTCTCCATATAAATGTTCCAGTTGGCTTGAATATAATCAAGTAAAATTTTATCTGATTGTGTTTTATAAAGCATGGTAATAGTGTCATGTTTATTGAAATAAAGATATATAAATGGACATATGTATTATACGCATTAATTGAACAATGATATTGTGGTGAAAATGTATTTATCATGATAAAACGCTTTGTTCTGAAATCAATGTGGACTGATTCACCATTGGTAACTCTATGTCTGTATGTCTTTATCTCTTTATGTCTGTATCTGCTGATTGCAGAAAGATTATACAGAGACAGAATTAAGGTATAGTAATTTACACTTATGATTAAAAGTGAGGAAAAATATTTCCTTTGAAAACAATATGATGGTTCTATTTTCATATTAAGATGAAATGAAATATATTGACATTGATCATGATGAAATTGAGAATCAGATTATGGAAATGAATATCAGCTGTCATGAATTAAATGGTAAGCTCTCATGTATTCACCTGAACATGTTTTTATATTTATGTGATGCTTATATTAAATCATGTTATATTTATATCAAACGGGATTATATCACATATTTTAGAATCATACCAGCTATTTCAGGTATTGTAATTGAACATCACTATGCTTTTACGTTTTCATTGAATAAAAGGACTCCTTGAATAACTGTTTGGCAAAATGGGTAACCTATATCAAGGTCAAGCAGGTATGGTATTTACCCCGATATCAAATATATAACCTATTATTAGTAACACGAAATTTGAGTAAATGCTTTCAGAAGAAGTAGAGGATAAAAACAATTGCGAATATTACAATTGTTAAACATTTAAAGAATAACGAAGCTTCCTGTATGAAATAATTATATTGTAAATTATATATTTGTTGGCTTGATTAAGATATCGAAAAGCATATGGAGACCAAACATGACGACCGGACGAATCAAATCTTGGAGATCAATTCAAGCTTTCATAAAGCCTATGGTAAGCTTATTGACATGGCTTTCATAATTCGTCATTACCGTGTTGATATTTAATAAGTGATTGTAATTATGTTTGGCAAAATAAAGTAATATATCATAAAGCTTTTATAATGCATTTTCGTTTGAAAATATTTTTGTTTTCATGCTATTGCTATAAGTAATAATTGTTTATTTTTAATGTGATAGCTTTACGAAAATTGATACTTTGCCTCATCATTTACGCTGCCACTGATTAATCTGTGGTGCCAACCTAAATCTCAGTGAGAGTTGTTCTGTGTTTGCACTTCATACAAGAAATAATAATATAATTAAGTTTATGTACT
Organism: Hydroides elegans; assembly: GCA_001703475.1. Classification (NCBI taxonomy): domain Eukaryota; kingdom Metazoa; phylum Annelida; class Polychaeta; order Sabellida; family Serpulidae; genus Hydroides; species Hydroides elegans. The sequence goes on along the minus strand of LQRL01015278.1, from coordinate 31,497 downwards.
GAATAAATAAGAAGATAGATAACGAATAGCATTTTCAATAGCATCAAACGTCATAAAGGATTACGTACTGATAAGATTTAGCGTATATATATATTTGCAAACACATTATGCGTTTTAATGATGTTAAATTTTGATTTCGTTGAAAGTGTAGAGCCTAACAAAAAATGCTTTCTCAAATATCATATGATAATATTATTAGTTCGACTTATATTAACTCAATGTTGTAGACAATTTAAATGCCAAACACGACGAAATGTTGGATCACTTTAGGGAATTGAATTTGAGCTTGCATAAAACTAAAGGTAAGCTTTTGTTTAGTTAAATAGAATCATTATTTATCCTTTACCCTTATTTAAGCTTGAGGGTATACACTTAACATTGATGGATGATTTGGATTAGTGCATGATATCTTTAAATCTACGTTTTTTGTTTCAAACTTAATTGTATGTGCTATACCTTGTGTTTCTAATGTCGTTAAGCTTACGGATAAAACAAAATTATAATGATCGAAAATCAAATCAAAATACTTTGTTAGACTTATATTATTGATGTAAATGTAATATCAAATGGAAAACTTTTGTTAGCATGACATATACTTTATAAATAAGTACTGCGCAACATAATGATATCAAGGATCACATTCGTGAAATGAATTCAAGCCTTGACACAGCCACTAATACGTATATCAATATATAAGGGGAATTGTGATTGCGCGAAGATGTTTATATATACATATATAGTGATATTGTGCAAACAGGAATCCTTTTATTTAAAAGGTAGTCTATTTTCAAAAATGACAATGACACAGACATTGTGTGTTATCACGCATGATAAATCGCCATTACATATTTTTTAAAACAAACATTGAAGGGAAATTCTTGAAAAGAATGTTATTTGCTGGATTAAAATCAACGTTAAGTTGCTACGTATCTCAAATTAAAATAATATCCTTAATCCTTAGTTACTTAGATGACCAACTTTAATAATGTATAACCAGATCCTCCTGTATGATACAAATAGGTGGCTCAGTCCAATCCTTTTGGAAAATATTTGTTTTATTGAAAGTAAAATATTAAGTTTGAGCTACAGCAGGGTTTTCCCACAAAACAAATTAAAAAATGACACCATATTAATCAGAGACAAGTGTACCTGGCGGCTCGATAACCTACTGATCAACCATCCACCATATTAATCAGAGACATGTATACCCGGTGACTCAATTAACTATTGACCAAGCGCATATAAACCTTTGAAAAGAAAACCATTTATCAACAATTTTCAAACAATTCTATAGAATGCAAGAGTTCCCTTTTTGTTCCCTCCTCCGACTATATCAAAATACATGTACATTTTGATAATAAATTGTTGAGCGAAACTGACGTTTAGGTATCAGACTAAGTATTAAACAATAGTTTGCTATCTTGATTCTAAGCCTCTCTAAAATGACCTCTTCTCTTATATTAAATGTCGTGTATGGTGCACGAGTACAACTCGTTGTTGTCCGATAAAACACACATATTAATCTATTCATTTTTTTTATTATTAAAGCCAATGTAAAATCATCTGTGAGCTTCAGATAGTTAATGCATATATTTTTAATTTTCGCATTTCCCATACATAGGAAAACGTTTTGAGGAAGTAATTGATTTACTGAATGATCTCGACGAAGGTCCAGATGGTACGTTATGCAGCTATAAGACAAAACATAACTATTGTTTGTGTCTTTCTTTAAAAGTTTTAATTAAAATATTTTTTTATTATTTAAATCATAATCTCAATAATGAATGTTTATGACAATTTGTTTGCATTATGCGTTATTTCTATTTCAGGATTCTAGCTTTACTTGAAAGCTTCTGAACAACTTATATATGGCAGCACGGCGGAACTGAATTGTCAAGTAGCACCATACATGCAATGCCTAAGATTATATTATCACTCGTATGGAATAAGCTCTGGAAATCTGACAGCTCGTCAGAGGAATCCAAGTAGTGGCAAACACACAGATCTACTTGTATATAGCGGTGTTAATGGTAAGTTAACATCCCATGCACTATATTGTGACAATATACTCAGGATTTATAACAGGCCAGATAAACCAATGTATGTTGATGAAATAATATATATGATACGATCGTATTATTTCACATTTTCTGTTGACAAGACAATCGATGGCAGCTTGCTGAATCACCAATCAGTAATTTGGCAACAGTTATCGATTTTAAAGTAACACGGGGAAATCACTGGAGTTGTGACATTGCAATAGATGACATCGTATTTGATGACATGCCTTGCGAGTGAATGCCGCATAAAGAAGGTAATCATGATAACATACTAATTATTTTCTGAAATTATTTATCTATTTTTGACTTACCAAATTAATCTGTCGACATTTTAAAACGATATAATATGACCCGCAAATAATGAAATTTAAATGTCAAGATGAATGTTAAGTAAACTAGTTTTGTCGTGAATTTCTTGATAAAATTTGCATGGAATATTTATATAGCAATTTTGTATTTTCTTTTACAGATATATTCGGTGTATTTTATTTTATTCAGATAACTGGAAGGCCATGTTGTCTTTCAGTGCATCAGTCTATCATTTGGTTGGATCAGAACAAACATTGTCTGTTTGGAAACGCATGAGGAGACTTGTTTAAATTTCGCAATAAACATAGATCATGTTAAGAACATATATGTGTAATACACTTTATTATAAATTATAATTGTATTGAAATCAATTTCACAAGTGAAAACATTTATTGCCTTTATAATATATGTGTATCATGTTTTAGAATATTATATATATTATGATGTAGACTATTGCAACGTTTTAAAAATATCTAAGACGTTATATAAAGCAGTCATATGCGTATATATGAATAGTCAAATTTGCTTCCTTAAAAATACCTTGTTACACATAAGAACTAGAATAAAAATTGTAGTTTTATTTTCGAGTATTTTGCTTCGCGTAAAACGACAAGATATTCAACTACATGGTGGTTTCAATTATTCTCAGACTTTGATAACTTAAAAACGTGGTTTTGTTGAAATTAAAAGATAATATATTGAATTGTATAAGACATAAAATATTAACCTCTCGACTCTGGTATCTGGTATTATGAGTGATGACCATGTGTCTACCTTATGTATTATTTCCCTATAAAATAGTATAGTTTTTATTATAAGGATTTGTACGAGTGAATTCTTCCAGTGCTCGTGTATTGTAATAATATCAAAAATAAAACTGCGACATTTTCATAGTTTTCTGACTTTTATTAGTTGGTACATTACCTACTCAAAAATAGCATGCATATGACATAATGATATGATATAATCATGATTCACGAATCAAATCATGAATGCAGCTACCTTACAACAATCTAAAAAAAGGTAAACTAGAATACACCCCTGATCACCCCTTTTATATTACAAACCAGTTCATATCAGACCCATCGAATGAGTGTACCGCTATGTCACGTGGTCACGTGTTGCTGCTAATATCAACCCAACCTTTTTGCTTGACTTCAATTCACTGCTTAAAGGTTTTGAGAAGTCTTTGAATAACGAATCGATAACAATTAAGAAACATACAACTGATGTGCCCTTTAATGTTTCATGTACCCTCCAGCAGTCTTGGCAGATTGATTTGTGTTTAGAATCCAAAAAATGACGCCACAACGTATCAACCACTCCCCACACCCGGAAATATCGTCACACATTTAAAATGTGACCCACTTCGGGCGCATGTGTGTTCGGCATTGGAAAATGCAAAACAGAGAAATCACTTTAAAGTTTTATTTACAAAAAATACCATATTTTTGGCCTATCATACTTTGACATATTACATATAGTACCTTAAAATATCCATGTGATATATGAAACATCCTGTAGTCAAAAAATTTGCTACTCTAATAATTGATTATAATGTCGGGTTTTGTTACATTTTAGTAATGTTTTAATCATTCTATGTGCTCCTGGTGAACATATACCTTTGTCGTGTAGGGCAAAAGTGATTGGTTGGAAAGAGGAGTTGGTTATATATCAGATGTTATTTCATCATGTATGTTTATGAATCTCTTAAACATATGTATGACGCTACCAATATAATCGATGTTTTAAGCAGTAATATAATAATATAAACACCGATGGCTGTTTAAATGAGATTGAAAATGTTAATAAACAGTGTTGTTCTGGACAACACATTGATGATTTTCTCTGAGGTGTAAATGATATATTACCTGAAAATCTCAGACACACGCACATACGTTTCGTGAATCGAACATTTCCTTTCTAGTAGACATAGAGTTCTATATATATATATATATCCATTAGATATGAACAGAAAAACATAATGAATATGGTATAGTAATATCTCGTGTTTTGCACACAGAGTTCAAACTAAAACACATATTGAACACTGTGTCATTGATGCGAATTGATATACATTTTTTAGCCATTATATGGAAAACAGTAGGCAGCAAACGAACCAAGGACAAATAATAAATTCCTTAAGATGGTTTGACAATTATGGTCACTCGATCATCTCCTCTGTAACATTGGCTTATATATGCCTATTTCAAAATGCACAACAGGTATGCAACCATATATGTTTTCACACTTGTAAACTCATTGAACAGTGAAACAGATACAACCGAAATTATGTTTTAATGATAAATGTGCAAGTAGGGAAGTCTTAACAGTGAATCTCATTTAGTTATTATTCCTTTGTGGAAATGATGCTTCTTATTCTAAATTTCACAGACAGGCAGATAATTATTAATTTAAACTCTCCAAACGAATTTTTCACTCGCCAAGTGATATTGGTATCCCGATCAGTTAATATGTCATCCAAAATTTGTATATCTGCCAGTCCAATGTCAACCGAAACTCATGTTAGATGTTTTGTTAATTATTTACCACATAGACGACCTGCCAGACAGAAATCCGTATTTTGCTTGTTAAAAAGCAAAAGATTCGGAAACAACCCCATAGGAAGAATGGGAAATAACTCTAGGGAAAATAGCGAATAACCCATATCTTTAAAAGGATGGGAAAATAAACGCCATTATTATATTGAAGTAATACACTGACATATTTTTGGTCATCAAATGACATAATTTCCCATGGTTTTATCATGGTGATGGTCGTGGCAAAACCATGAGTCATAGTAGGATATAAAGGATGATTCAAGGATTGTCAACATTTGTTTTTAAATGAGGGAATTTAAACTGGTTGCTTCCTTCTTCAACAGCTGTCGTGAATATTTTTTATATAAAATGAAAGTTACATCATTATCTCAAAGTTAGTTCATTACCGCTATCACAGATAGTACGCAACATCCTGGTCATTGTGTATGCGCATGTGTTTAACTGGAATACAAATATTGAACTTAGACATTAGCGCTAACATTGTAATCCTCATTGTTAATGTAAGAATCGAAGTCAATGGACATCCATATAGACTTTACCTAGATATATTTTCAGATTAAGAAATCCTGATACATTTAAACGTAAACTATGGATAAACTTATTAGTGATGAATTCGGTGATTCCTCATGTGAATCTATTCAATTGCCTTCCTCATCTGGGAGCGGAGAATTATGTAACATTGAAATGAACGGGTTTGGTTCTGATGTAAAAATCGCTGCTAAGGGCAAGGAAAAGAAGGAGTCAGGTAAGAATGTTTTTTTTGGTGTTCATTGCATTTCATCTAGAATTATTCATTTGCAGACAATGTAATATGTCTGCTGAAGCACTATCAAGCATTACGCTCATGTAACGGATATTATAGTGAATATTATAGGCAACGTGGACGTGATATCATGAAACATTCAGTGTTAAGCTATTCATTGCGCTCCAATCTTCTGAAAAAGATTGAGCGTACTCGTCTAATTTAGTTTTGATACATTTATGTAATTTCTCAGCAATTGCAAGTCATTTGAGACCTTGATAAGAATAGTTAGCAATAGTTTACATTGATTTAACTGTTTTGTGGTTATGTAGACAGAAGACGACACTTTTTGCGGCAGAGAATGTTGTCTCATTAGACCACACAATCGTGGTTTATTTTTCCCATACAATGTCACCTACAATAGTGTGGTGATTTTAAGATTTTATAATTATAGCATTTTATCATGAATGTTATCAATCATATATCATCACACATGCCGGCGCTTCCATATGTTGAATATAATCACAGACGAAATAAAGGAGGCACATATTTGTGATTTAAATGCATTTTTCTTATCCATGTCAAATTTGACGTGTCTAAGTATGAATGTTATTCACAGTGATTACCATGTTTTTCCTTAATTCCAAATTCTAGGATTACGTTCTAGAATTACATTCTAGGATTACATTGAATATTCGATTGCGAGCAGTTTATAGATGTTAAAAGTAAAATCTCTCATTTCCTTTCTCACACCAATTATATGTCTTAATTTATTGTTTTACCCTGAATAAAGTTTTTTTAGGAATCTTGAATACGTATGAGTTAAGAAAAAGGGTGATAGTTGGAAAACCATCAGATGACACTCATCTTACTTTCGCTGAAATCCATTTAATACCTGTTTAAATTTATATAACTGATCACACCACGTAATATTGATTTGTATGTATTTAGAATAGGATATATTTATAAACATTTTCCAGAGCACATACTTAAATTCAACAGTTTATGAAAACTAGAACTTAATTTTAGAATAAAACTAGAATGATATTATTTGTGTTGTTGTAGGCATCGTGCAAATTAATGTAAAAAAGTTATTATTTTCCAAGAGACAAGAAAATAAAAAGATTGAACTTATTAAAAATGTTATAATAAAATCAATTTATTTTTCTAGTGCTTCATTCAGTATAAAGTATTGCGTGTCATGTACATTTGTTTTCATAAAATTTAAACATTTAGATGTTGTATGCTTTTACTTCAAACTTTGAACCGTAACCAATAAGTTGGATGATTACAATCATTAATCGTATAAATACGTTATCATAGCGTCGATTGTTAGATTATGGTTGAGTCATTTTAGTACTAAAAAGAGGACTTCCCAAAAAAAACTATGACTAGAGTTGACTTTGAACCAGGAACCTGGAAGTTATAAAAAGTCCTGCAAAAGACACTCAATGATTATTATTTTGACGACTTTTAACCTGAAACTAATATATTATAATCAATGCTAATTTTTAAATTATGACGCCATTGTTGAGTCATTCGACAAAAAAAAACACAAACATAATTTAAATCAACAAGTTCAGTGCAGTTTATCATCTGAAATTTCAGATTAGCCGTTACATGCATTATGGCATGTGTTGTTACATGTTTTTTTCAAGTATTGTTTCTCATTGTTTATATGAGATGCACTCTAATTGTGCTTGCACTTATATCACGTGAGGATTTGTTGTCATCCGTAAAACATTCATCCAATATTTTTGGATTAAACATCGTGTCGTCATCAGATTTGAATCCAAACTTAAGGTCCAAGCAGTTTGATAGCTTTCACAAAATAAATGACAGACAGTGTCTTTTACATGCAATACGGCATATATAATTATGAAATAAAAGCCATACTATGCATAGCCTATATTGATCAAAAAGTGTCTTAAAACCATTAGAAATGAACGTTTGTCTTCATATTCCTTATTCACGCTAAATAAGGAGTAAACATGTATGTCAATTTCATAAACCTGCTTTATCCAGATTATAATGTATGAAATAATGTCTCTTCAATATTTTAATATTGGATACTAATAGTTATAACTTGGCCACATTTTTATCTAAGTCAGTGTTTTATAAGTTATGAACAAATTGACAACGTTTCTATTACAACATGTGATGTCTTGGCAAGTATATATAATAAGTTATAATAGAATGGGATTTCTAGTTGATTTCTAGTTGATTGCGGATTTTGCACATATACTTTAAAACTAAAAATCCCAAGGGGATGAACGCATTGCATTTATGTTTTTTCCTGTTTATGATGTAACCAATGTTATTCAATTTTCATCTTAATATTTTGTGTTTGAAAGGAAATAAAGAAGAAAAGCCACCGCGAGACTCCCAGTTCAAATTCCTGGTAGCAATTAGCTGTATTTCCCTCGGTCTCCTGATCGTTGTGTGTTCAATGGTCATCGCCATACTCTACACAATAGGTTAGTGAGATAGATTCAAGCCAAAATATTGCTGGTTCCATTTAAAATATATCTAAATCAAATAACTTTATCATTTTAAGAAAGACACTGATTAATAATTGAACATTGATAATTAATTGCTTTCATTCACGTAAATGTAGCCTATGTTGCTTGATAATCATTACATTCCTATAATAACGTGCTCAAGATACTGTTATATATACTATTTCATTAATTTTAGAAGCATTATTATGTCTGCTGTTATACACATTGCACTATAAAAACATAACAGGAACACATGGGGCGTTTTTTTGTATCCTTTATTAAGAATCATCCTAAATTGTGTGATTGTGTTCTATGCAGTCTGAGATTGGAGTGCGAATCTGTGAACTCTTGTTTATAAAACAATACATTTAACACCTTGTTATAAAAACCAGTGTGACTGCTTTACGTTTTGGCGTCTACGGTAACTCATTTGCGGGATAAATATCAGCGGAAAACGACAGTTTATTTACATAATAGTGTAAAATTCCCAATGAAAGCTCAAAATAACTCAATATAACCTAACAAATCAAGGAATATTTTGGGAAGAAAAAGCAGAAAGAAGATTCCCGTATTACCAGGCCCTAATTAAGTAAATAATACCAAACCTGAAAATAGCATGAAATGTCGGATGTTGTATATTCTATGACCCTATGACTTTAATCGAATTGAGCAGATGTGTAGCATCATGTGACCTCTTCTAAATCATAACAGACTGGCCACAGTGGAAGCGATTTAAAACGCATTTTGTATGACTAATCTTTTAGTATACCTCTCCTATCCCCTTATTTAAATACTAGACGAGGAACAATAGTTGAAACAAACCTTAGAGACTGGCTACATAAATAGCGTTTTCCCCTAAACTCTTCCGACATGCGTTTGGGATGTTTTTATTCACCTGATTTATGACCGGTCTCATTACATCCCCATCAATTTCTCAAAAACATAGTTAAAGTTAGTTATACAAAGACTATGGTCTGGCCATACCAATAGCGATTTTGCAAAGTTGCAAGGTGTATCTTGTCAAAAATGTGTATAAAGTGTTTTGGTATTTCTCCTTTTCGCTTTATATGGATAACTTACTCCGTAAATTCAAGCATTAGTTATTGGTAACAATGAAGGCGTTTTTTTTTACAGATTTTGTTTTGAAGGAACTGATTTTCACGCGTTTTGGTTTCTTGATATATATTTAGACATATATTTAATGGTTTAAAGTATAGGTTAGGAACACAATATTTTTACAAAATAAGAGACTGGCTATATAGAGAGCGTTATCGAACTTTTAAAGGTGTTTTTATATGTTTCACTTGTTTAATGAACGGTTTATTTTCATGCCTTTCATAATTCACCAAAACACAAACTTAAAGTCATGTTTGAATAAACATTATGAACTCGTCACACTGGGAGCGAATCTTTGCTGTGTTTCTGTGTTTCGATCTTCTCTAATTTGCTAGACATGAATAAACATATTCCCTGTTTGAAACATTCATGATTTGTCAAATTGGAAGCATTCAGGTTTTTGCATTCAGAATGCTTTCTGTGTATTCTTTGTATGATCGTATTTGCGCACCTGTGACTCCTTGTATAAATTTATTGATCATTTTTAAAACGTTTAAAGCAATTTTTGTATGAATTTCGATTCAGTTCATTTATGCGCAGTTTGATTACATGCTTCTCAAAACTCAAGCTGGCTACACCACCGAGGTTTTATTGTTAATATTTCTGCATTTTCCTGTTTTGTAAATGTATATAGATTTCAGAATGGCCATTCATTTATGATTTCGGATATTTTTACTAGAGTCGCACGAGAATGTTTGGATTGATTGGGTTATGATCGTCCATAGAAATTGCACTACAATCTCAGATTACAAGCTTGGCACACTCACGCTAATTCCGTTAAGTCATTAGAATCTACTGACCCTTGACATTGCGCAGAACCGACTCTAACGTAGCGAATATTCGTGAAGCAGTCACAATCTCGGACTGCCCTAAATGACCGTATTCACACAATTCAAGCTCATTCTTAACCTTTAATATCAAAAGGCATCCCATGTATTCTGGTTGCGTTCTTTAATTTTGCAATTTGCTGTTAGTCCTCCGCTGTCCTCCAGTCAACTGATAGTGTTCAGTCCTTTCCATAACTGTGAATAGTTATAGAACTTTTAAACATATTAAGATTTCTCCATCTTCCCATCTATTGATATATTAGGAACTACTTTGCGGCTATGCCTTTAATGGTGGTTTTCCTTTGGAATTGGACAGACCAAAATGCGGGAGTTGTACATAAGGGGGAGGGGGTTCAGATTTTTTTAATAAAATTGAATTTAGACAACTTCTCCGAAATTCTCTTTTTTTATCAAAATAAATTTGTATATCAACTGTCCATAAATGGGTTCCGTTTGTTTTCGATTATCGAAACAGCAGTTATAAGAGCTGTGTTAAAGACAGTTATTTCCAATTTAAAAAAAATGAATTTAGGAAAAACTAAGCGTAATTATCTATATAGTTTTAAGACATATTAATATTGTGATCATTAGCATTATTGACAAGTAGAATGAACTAAAGCATATTCTTACAACCTATAAGAGGTCTTTTTTTTATTTTGAAGACTTACATCGTCATTCTTATTTTTTCATTATTTCACGTAATTTGGCGTTTGGCCCAATGTTGCAAGGATCCCTGAAATCGTTCCATGAATTGGAATAGTGATGGCCTAAATAAAGTTAAACATGTTTGTTTGACAAGATTACTGATTATTTCTAGGTCAGCAATAACATGTTATTTTACTACGGTTGTATATCATGTTACGACAAACTATGCGTACATTAATGATCAATTAGAAAAACGGTAAATACTTAATTTTGCTGGTCTTTCAGAGCATATTAAGACAGAAAATGAGAATGTGAGAGATCAAATATCAAAATTGAATGGTAAGGTATATAAGAAATGGTTTATGGATATTTATTTTGAAGCTCATAGTCAATTAGGTTTAAGAAAACTATATGATCATTATAAATTGAATCGATTAAAAGCACTGATTAATATCCAATATCCAGTAATGCATAAACATATTTTTCTATGAAGTTTGCTTTAATTGTTGTACAGTAATAAGAGAGCCACGCAATTATGAATATAAGAAACATTACATTGATAAACACTTGATTTACTATTGCTTGATTTACTGGAAAACCCAATGGCTTAATAAATAAATTACAGAACGTCATGCTACCGAATATGATCAACTGAACGATCAGCTACGGGAAATGAACGTTTGCCTTGATGAGTCAAATGGTAAAATTATTATTTCTTGTGTTTAACTATATTCCATGTATAAATAAATGTTCCTGATGTGGTGATGTGATCTTTTAAAAAGCTTATCTAGATACTTAGTAAAACTTAAAGATGGTTTAAACCAATATGGCCATGAAAATCTTGCTATGCTCACATGACAAGTTAGTTTGACATATATTTTGTGTAGAGCCAGCTAATGCCGAACATGATGACATAAATGAAAAACTACAGGAAATGAACTCTAGCCTTAATAAGTCCAATGGTAAGCTAATGCCAAATTAATGGAATGTGACACGTTGATAAATAGTTTGTCTAAGCAAATGACCTATCGAATAATTAGATCAGTATAAGTCAATTTATGAGCACTACTTTATTTATGAGAATAACTACTGCAAAATATATCTGTGGTATTCGATAACCTAAAGAGGGCCAAGGGTGAACGTCACTTAACAGTATACAAGACATGCATATCATAATTTATTGTCTGACGATAATAATTTATTTTGCAAATATATCTAACATAGCCTCTACCTCAGAAATCAATTACATTGAAACAGCTTTGCTTCCAGCATTTCATAAGCAACTAATTTTAAATCATGGATAGTTCAATAGATAGGATAAATGCTGAAAAGCATAATAAGAAACATTATTTAAACTATTGATAATGGACAAAGGTGAGGAACGCAAGTTGCATACAGTAGTAAATACGATATATTTTCTTGCAAAAGGAATGGTAGAACACATCGATGTCGGACAAAATGACCTCAAAGAACAGCTGATGGAACTCAAATCCATCCTTCAAAGATGCCACGGTTAGTTTATATATAAACAAATAGTACGTTTTTATATTATCTTTAACGTTATTCGTTATGTATCTGTAATAAGTTCAAAGAAAGTGTGCATAAAACAAAACTCCGTTTTAAGTGTATAAAGATATTAAATAAATCACATTGATAGATTTTTTCTACAATGTAGATAACGTAACTGTGAATTTGTTTTTTTTAAACATCGTAGAGCACACAGATGCCGCAAATGATAACCTTAAATATCAACTAATGGAGATTAACTCTAGCAGTCATAGATCAATTGGTAAGCATATCTCTTTCTAAATTAAATTTAATTTCATATTTTCTTCAACGTCATATAAAACGCCTAAATAAACAATTTTACGATGAAAAAGAACAAATTAAACGAAACAAGAAAACAATTATAGTATCTCTTCAGTGTAGATAACGTTTCTTATATGTGTCTGTTTATTAATTTGAGGTTTATATAAACATGTGTGTTTTAATACTTTGTAAATAATTTTGATTACTAAAATAAATTAACATAGTAACATTTTTTATGTATCTTATATTACTTTAAAATATCGTATTGAAAAATATTGTAGAGGATATCAATGCCGCCCATGAAGACATCAAAGAGCAACTGGAGGAAATGAACTCTAGCCTGCAAAGATCCAATGGTAAGCTAATGAATATTAAAATGCACTTTTAAACGTATATGAATCGTTAAACTTGAGCGGATGAATGTTTTTTTTATTTGATATGTTTTCAAAGTGTTTCTATTCAATATTGTAGAGATTATCAATGCCGCACATGATGACCTCAAAGAGCAACTGAATGAAATGAACACTAGCCTTCGTAGATGCAATGGTAAGTTTATGCCTATTTAAATGGAATATTAAGCAAGCTCATATTTAACCTAATGTCTTAGTGAATAGATGTATAATTTGATTTTATATGTATATACAGTTAATTTCAAATAAGTCATTGACAAATTGCAGAGAATATCGATGCAGAACATGATTACCTCAACGAGGAACTGCTGGAAATAAATTCTAGCCTGCATATTTCTTATGGTAAGCTAATGTTTATTAAAATGCAATATCAAACAAGGCTATCTTTAAAGTAACCTGAGCACATAGATGTATTATTTTGCTAATGAAAAAGCAAAACGATAACATAAATAGAAAGCAAAAACTGGTTTAAGTTAAAAAAGTATAATAATGAATCACAATTACAGATAATGTCACCAATTGATTTAATGTTTTTAAAATTAAAAGTTTACTTAGTGTCTTAAATTACTACCAAAATTAATATTTACATAATTTGTAAACATACCTATATTTAGCATTAATTATGATAC